>JAVQJF010092340.1:0-15567 GCA_036023855.1 Gadopsis marmoratus
CCCCCCCCCCCCCCCCCCCCCCCCCCCCCCCCCCCCCCCCCCCCCCCCCCCCCCCCCCCCCCCCCCCCCCCCCCCCCCCCCCTGGTGCATGGAAGTAATGTGTTTAATGTTTTATGCAAACACAGCACAAGAAGAACTGGTTAGATAGGACAAGTAGTGATATTTATTATGGCAGAACAGTGAAAGAAATGAGCACCACCTAGAGTAAAAGCCATCAAAGTGAAGTCAAAGATTTCACAGCACTCAATACACGGTTTCATTGGTAGTTGCAGTGTGAAAACACCACAGCAGTGCCTTGCTTGTCAAATTTCTTTCATTTTTACAAAAAGATGATCCTGCAAGACGCCACTTTATCACAAACAAGCGAGGTGATGAATATTAACAGCTGTTTGTGGCAAAACTCCAAAGCAATCCACAGGGTCCAGCAAAGTGGGGCTGGAGAACTTGTCATTAGATCATTAGCACTGGAATCCCCCTGCACTGCTGTCTTTTCACACCAGACTCATCTGCTCCCGAGCTCTAGCTGCGCACGCTAATACTCTCCGAGGCGTTAACATTAAGCTGGGCTACAATGTCCGGCGTAGCTGTGCAAAACGGGGCTCCCTGTGCAGCCCCATCCAACACACTGTTTAGAGTCAGCACACCATTAGTCAAATCTCCTCAGCCATGAAAAAAAGGGGGGTGTGGGTGAATCAAAACAGAATATGCATGCATAAAATTCAACAGATTTGTTCCCATAGCAACCTTTCAGCATGTCATTCACTTGTCAAGCCGCATCAGGGCCAACGGGGTCCATTGTCTGGGTCCTGGTGAGCATGGTAGCCTGGAACAGACCCGGCCCCCTCTTCCTCCCTCTGACCGACATCCAGGTCATTCACCACGCTGTTATTTCTCTTTAATTCACATCGGGCTCGTTTTTTTCATCGCTAATCACACGACAAATGACCACACCACGGCCCAAGAAAAAAAAAGAAAAAGAAGGCGTTAATGCAGCGCAGTACTGAGGCATGTCTTTTATGATTCTTATGAATGGGGAGGGGGAAGATTAGGTAGAAATTCAGGGCCCCTACTCTCAGACCAACACCTCAAAGATTTTCCTGCTTTAGTTTATAGATCTGGTGGGCGGTGAAGGCCGCGTGGATTCAACATCTATGACTGGCTGTCAAGATCAGTTTAACAGTCACAATGGGAGAAAAGGCCATTTGACTTCTGTAATCTTTTCTAACATGCTGCTGGTTGGCACTCCTCAAGTATTTCCCCTGTGAACAGCACTGTGCTGGATGTGGAGGTTGTTGGATGTTGTACATTGCTTTAAAACACTTGTTGAGCTTAATTGTTCTTATCCTTTTCAAAGAATTATTGCTAGAGACACTGAGGGAAAGAGAGCAGCATCACAGAACAGCTGAGCAACCAGCTGTTTTGATGAGTTCCACAATAACCGAATGGACGCTTCCTCCTTTAGTTAATAATCAGCCCAACATTTAGCTTGTTAACATGACACACACATTTGTAAAAGTTGGCTGTGAGGTCCAGCCACTCTGTTGTGCTTGTTTCCCTGACAACAGCAGTTACGAAACTGTGAAATGTACCCTGTCTTTGGTGATAAAGCTTAATTTCTTAATTCCTACCCATTTGAATTCGATAAGACTTCTCGACAATGCCTTTTCAAGGTGATAACAACATATTCCAAACCATGCTTCCAAGCAACACAGCACTGTTTATTGAAACCCGTGCGGTGAAAGCTGCTCTCCCGGCTCCACACGTGGAGAGCAGATAGTTAGTTGTTTGTGAGCTGCAGATGGTCCTCCTGAGGACAGCTGTGAGCTGAGGCCAGCCATCTCTCAACACAACAGCATGGCTGCTCCAACCAATCACCTGCCACGGCCTAATCAATATACATCACTGGAGATAATATATGGTATCGAGCAGTGTATAAATCTGTTGTTGTCAGTTCATTGCAGTTTTTATTTGGCCTACGCTGGTGCTGCGTTAACCTGACGGGGGCTGCACCCAAACGTACAGTGCAATTTTCTGAAAATAACACTTTCGCATAGCTTGCAGTTACGTCCACGGTGATAATATAAATGAGACTTTTTGTTGTAATCATGTTAACAGTTTTTCCACTGGCACCCTATTCATTGCTCCACACGCCTGTACACCTTCAACAGACACCATCACAACTTGCAGACATTGGGCTGTACTAGCTCGCAAGGCCATTAAATGAGACTTCTCATAGATCATCTGAAAAGTAAGAGAGGGTTATTTTCTTGGTAGAGCCGTGTCTCGGAGCTATTCGCACAACAGCCAAATGTCAACACAGAAGCATGGGATAATAAATGAGAACTTTATTCTGGTATATTAAAAAATGAAACTGATACATTGGCAGGGGCAGCGTCCTTGGAAATGGAACGGTAATGACAAATTGCCAAATAGCAAAATGACCAGGAATTCAGTTTTACAATTAAAAAGGGCCACAAGCACTGAAAGATCTAATGTCTAAACAAATATTAAGCACAATACACGTTAGTCTACTCTAGTCTTTATATTTTGCATGCAAATGAGCAGCTGACTACGAATCTATGGCATTAAAATAAAGTAAAAGCATCTTTAAAAACCCAATTTTCATGTTTTACTTGTTGCTGTCTTGTAAAGACCATGTATCTCCAAAATGTCTTCTATTCATGAGCCAAGAGAAACAGCCCTGTTTTCCAGCTTTGGTACAATGCATCAATTTATCAGATAATCTTACGGAGTTTGAAATGTTTTATTTAACCTTAGAAGTAGCAGCCCTCTTCTGAACCCATAAAGGAACTCTTCATTGTCGGAAATTCACCTGATTTGGAGATCCAACGTTTTTCACTAGACAGCGAAAGCCTGTTTTGTTATAAATATAAAAAGTGAGCACCTAAACTGTCTTTTTTCTTTTTTAAATGAGGTTAAAGTAGTGACCTGTATGAGTGTTTTGCACTGAGAAACGTTTATTCAGCACAATGGAAGAGTTTCCTATTCAGTAGAGTTTACACTATATTTTATGCATGGTAATGGCCATGGAATAATTCACCAAGTTAAACCTCTTATTTACTGGTTACGTAGGAGTCAAATTTGCTTTTTTCGTGGAGTCTGATGTGATTGAAGGCCGTATTGAATTGTTAGACAATCACATGAAGAGATTGGGGATAAGCCTCAACAAATAAAAAGACCCAAAGGTGCACTCTGGCCCTGCTACAAAGTCGAGGGTGTGAGAAAAGGGGAGTTAAACAGTACCCAGGTTTGGGGCTTCTTAATAATTTCTCCTCCCGAGTGAAATTTGGGTGTGGGAGTCATGCCTAAATAGATGCGAGGCGCGCTCACCCTTCCCGGCTCACAGCCAGTATCGGGCCTAATGAGGCATTAATCGGAGGTGTGGGATGTTGCTCTTTAGAAAAGCGTAGGGTCAGCAAAGCACAATGAAGATGACAACAAAGACTGGGGAGGCAGTGGCCCAAGTGAGCATTTCTCTGAACTGTATGCTCAGCAATCACTTCAAAAGCCCGGTGACAGAATATTCAACAAATTTCAATGGAAAACATATGAAAGGGCCTTTGAACGCTTTTGTCTGTACGTTTTCACAAGGGTGATTAACCCCCCTTTACCACCCCACCCCCACGCACGTGCGCACACACACACACACACACACACGCGCGCGCACACACACGTCAAACCCTGTGAATTCTGGAAGCTAGTACGTGATGATGCCTGCTCTTCAATAAAGTGCGTGTTTGTTAACTAACCACAAAGGGTCTTATTTATTTTGATGGCCATGTTTTTATTCCATTAGAATCCGTGAGCATTTGCAAGACTGAGATATTATTATTATTACTCACGTCTGGGTTATTACTATTACTGCATAAAAAAAAAAGAAAATAAAAAAGATTTGCATTTAACACAGGCGATAATCAGCCGCCAGTTGACTCTGCTCTTTCCAGCGCGTGGTGAGCAGCATGAAAAACGTTTGTTTCATCAAAGGAGAAGATTGTTTGATATTCATGCAATTGCACCACAGTTTGGATTGCCTCTTGAGCTGTTCAGTCTTCAGTTTGTTTTCATTGTTCTTGGCATTGTGAAATAAAACAGGATGGTTATTGAGGCAAGATTCAGAGCTGCCTCTCCGTTACGGCTAAAAAAAAAAAGGAAAAAAAGGTCAACTGTAACTGTGCGTTGTGTTTTTGCACAATGTCCCAGTGTGAAAGCACATAAAACCAGTGGGTGCCTTTTTGTACCAACTGTCCAAAACTATCTCCAAAAGGTGCTGTATGTTAGTCACAGGGTCACTGATCATAAACTGGTTTTGTGGGGGTTTTTTTATATTTATTTCATGCAGCCACAGATGGCCGTTAGACCCGGCCATCTGGATGTAAATGTCCAGCCCAGAATGTGCGTATCCCAGAGGAAGCTGGCTATCCCCAGATGTAATGAAGGGTCTGAGTTTGACCTGCCCCCCACAGCTAGCGGACATTTCTATCTGAGTATACTTCTTTTGTTGTTCCTCCTTTTTTATTTGCAGTAATTTGACGTAATGATTTAACATAACTGTAATTAGCTCATTGGAAACATACATTGTAAAAAGCGTAACACAGACACACGTGGTCTGCCACTTTAAACAAACCTTTTGCTAAAAAATATGAAGACCGGGTAAATATACACACACACGAGCGTACGCTGTCAGCTGAAGACATATAAATACAGAAATATTGTTCATTAAGTTAACATTGCTATACATACGGAGGTTGGTGGTTACACCAATGCCACCTCGCCACGTGACCTTCTAAGTTGAGCTGACTTGAACCTGCAAAACAGATTTAATTTTTGGAACACTGAGAGACAGCGGAAACAAGCTACCAACGCAAAATTGTCACGTTATCCCCTTTTAAGTTGATATGGCGAACTTGTTAGCAAACAGTTGCCTATTCACACATCCAGCGAAATCGTAGCTACATTTGCATTCACTTGGAGTCCTGCCTCTGGCCTCCGGAGGAAGTCCAGTATTAGCTCAGCTTTTGGGCTCCACCAGCCTCTGAGGGAAGTGTATGGCTCCTTAGACGACCAAATTATGTTCGCCAGCTCACTTTGTCTGTCTGTTTGGGGCTGTTAGTGTAAAATGACGCTATGAGAGAGGTGAGAGTGAAACAAAACGGTAACGTTTTGGGGCAGAAAACCAAAACAACGAGCTGAAAGTTGTAATGGTGATGCACAGTAGGGTGATCCTTCATTACAGGCGACGTCTTTCACATTACATTATAGTCATTTACGCCTACGCCTGCTAATCTTAAAACACACTTGGTGATTTCCATTTGCTTCAGCTGCCTGTTTTGAAATCCACTTAGCTCCAGTTTCCCTGCTTTGTGTTGTTGGATAGCACAAATCATAGGACAAGTCCAGTTAATGTGATTTGGATTTGCTTCTCTCCGATGTTATAGCTTGATGATAACGTATCCACACTAGTAATGCAGACTTTTGGGCTAATTACCGCTGCAGCTGTCAGCAGTACTGACAGGCTGGGAGCCGTGCGCTGGTACCAGCTGCAGATGGGACTCCCTGCCTGGACAGATCCCAGTGCTCTCAACCAAACATCCAAGTGATGTGAAAATATGGAGAGAAAAGACAATTAGAAGGAAGTCCACACTTTGGAGAGTGGGATTACTGTACATATGTATTTGGGGTATACCAACCGTACCTTTCTAACAATACTGTTTTTAATACCATGTGTTGCCAATGAAATCTGCATCAGTTCAGTGGTGATAGATTGCTACCTTTAAATGCAGATTTCCAAAAGGGCACAACTGAAAATTCAATCAATGAATAAACTGTGCATCAATCAACAGGTTTTACTTGGCATTCATCTGAAGCTGTGGTCGGGTTAATAATATCTGAAGAAGATGACACGCTTGGCCAATGTCCAACAAAGAAGAAAGGAAACAATCATCATACTGTACTGGAGATTGTGATGGCTGTAGTGCCTTAACGTAGAGTTTAACAGCCTGTATTGATTTGAATTGCGTTCCAGACACTGCCTCATCATACCCCAAATGACATTAGACTTTGATTGAAAATGCCTTTAAAGTTAACTGCTAGAAAAGGTAATTTATCGGGCAGCTACTTAATTTATTCCTCCTCGGATGCACTTTCATCAGCGAGATCAATAATCAAATGATCTCGCTGATTATGTGAAATGGAATGTACTGAATTAGCCCATGTAGCAATCTTAGACAGCTCTTCACATTATAACAGAAATATAAGATGTATTACACGGTCGCAATAGTTTTATGGAGCAAATTAGATGAATTTCAAGAGGTGTCTGCCACTTGCTCTTGATCTCTTGTTAAATGCAAATGAGCGCACTCAGCGGCATCTCAGTAAAGTGCACGGTGGGCCCTTTCAAAAGGGAAACAAATGGCTGAGAGGAAGACGCAGGGTGGCATGAGGTGGAGCTATGAAGCTACGATGCCCACAGATTTTCCCGAGCTTTTTCCAAACATTTTCTCTTGCTTCCAATTTAATTTTAACTACTGACCATGCATGTGCTCAGCAATCCAAGCAACAGACTCGGAGGGAGGTATCGAGCCCTTACTATTGACCAGGACCTGTCAAACGCCATGGCAACGCAGATACAATGTAAAGTGAGGCCCCTCTCACTGTCGGGTTCAGACAGTAATTTAGAAATACAATTCACTGTAAGATTTTGCACTCTGTACTGTAATTAACTGCTTCATCTCCAATAAAAGACACAGATGTATTGACCTTCATAATAAAATGTTATTAAGAGCACTATTGTACATTTCTAGTTCTCCTCCAAACACATCAATCTGATCACCATAAAAATCTCTCCTTGTTCTTTACTTCCACTTTTACGCATAATGACACAATTTAATTATAGGCTTTGACTTGATTTGTAAAGCAATTTTCACAACATCCTCTTACTTTTACCTTCCTTTGTCACATTGCAAAGATGAATGCACTCAGACAAGAGCAAAGTTTGCAAAAAGATAATGATTTTCAAACAAACACATTGAGACCTTAGACCTTGAACCATGTGCCATGACTAAACTGTCTTAACAGTAGATTTAGCATTCTGCTAATATGGACTTAATTGCATAGTATAGCAGTTAGATGTCAATTGAAGCCACAAAGAGTTTTGAGAAAATTGCATGTTGATGCCTACAAATGGTTGCAACAGTTAATTGAAATTTGAACTATATTCTCACAAGTCTTGTATCTTGATGTTAGTAAACTCCAATAAGCACGCAGATATGTGTCTTCCCAGTCATGCTCTTTGTTGCATGCCCAGCAAAATAAGTTAAGGGGGAGGCGGTTAAAACAGATTTAGGTCCCTATTTTTATGGAAGATTGATTGTTGATTGATATCTTCATGCCTTTTGCATCAAGCATGCTGCAGAAATGGGAAAAGAGGCCCTAAGTTGGAAGTTGCAAACAGATGAATTTTTTGAATACTAGGTCAGCTGAGGGCCGCATGTCTAATCATCACAACATCATTTATTTGATAATGCATGCAATGAAAGTTAATAAAAAATGTGATGGAAGTGTTAAGCAGTTTCAAAATAATGTGTGTTATGAGACATTTAGAGCCACATTAAATATAACATTTTAATGCGATCATGGCAATCGTGCTAGTAAGGCCCACGCTATACAAAGCTAAAGAGTAATAGATGATCTTTTCCAGCATGTGTCATCCATGGCTCCTTGCAGGCTGCATGGTGTCCTTCCCTTTCAGTCGTTAGGAGTCCTGCAGCTGTTCGAAGATACCAGGACCTCCTACGAGTTGCATGTGAAGTGTGTAGTTTGAAGGAAGTGCAGGAACATATTTTCAAATCAATCAGACACCCCAGATCATTGATTGTCGTGAAAATCATTAGCAGTGTAGGACGTGTGACCTCACAGAGATACAATGCATGAACACATTTTATTGGACTGAGCCACTATACCGTTAGCATGTGCATTTCAAAATCAAACTAAGCATCATTTCCTGCAACAATCATGATGGACATCATCGTCACGAACCTTATTTCATATTAAAAGGCACATCATCTGCCTTTGTGATGCTGTAGGCTATATATGCTGCATAAAACAGCAATATTGTTTTCCTAATTGAACAGGATGGTTTGGTGAGTGACTGTCATTATGTGGCGCTGTGACCGGCACAGCTGTTTAAAAGATTTGAGATGAATAAAATCACTGGCTGGAAAGATAATGAGCAGTTATGCATCTCACATAGAGCTTTGCATTGGTTGTGATCATGCAGTTTAAATGAAGTCTTTAGTTTTACTAATACATTATTAAAAAACACAAACTGATGCTAGCTCATTAGCTGCATTGGCCACAGTATAGCCGTGCGAGTGTGCAGTAGCCAATGAAATTGGATCGAGATGGATTTAAACAGCGAGGCCCAGTCTGTAATGTCCTTTCCTAAAAACAATATTGGTGTCCTTTATTAGCATAAGAAACTACAAATGAGGCTTTTAAAACTACAAATAAAAGAATCTGCTCCTCATTGACTTGTCTGCAATAATCAAAAATGAGTTGCTGCACTAGTTCACAAGCTAAAATGCCTGAACAGAGTTCAGACAACACATGGCATGGGAAAGCCGGCAAGGCTGGGTGAGCTAGCTATAAATACTCAAAAGAACAAAAGAGCAATTGACTGGCGCAGTGTAGGTGTTACACCATCTGTTAAGACAACAGAGATCCTACCTTCTGGATTCTTTATATTCACACGAGATATTTAGCATATACCCCCTGCTTTGTTCTTGCACGTTTGATAGAACGAGACACACACTTTGACTTTTGATTCCAAGAACACAGACAAATGGAGGTCAATTTTATGGCGAGAGGCTCAGCTCACAAATAAAATGTGCATAAAATAGACAGAATGTTAGCTATACATTTCCTAACGCGAGACTCGGATCGAGCCAAGAATAACACAAGAGCAATAACTGCAAGCTGCGACCTCCATCTAGTTCCGTGTATGCTAGGGCGTTTGACAGCAGAGCGCCTTGATCCTGGCAACGACTCACTATTGCAATGCTAATCAGAATCCCCTTAATGGCCAAGTGCGCTATACGCAACAATGTGTCTAGGTGACATTGCTGTAACCACATATTGACAACTTGATTAACACAGTACATAATACTGACACATAGGGTGCAAGGACAAGAGGACCTCAAATGCCGCGCAAGGGGGTTCAATGCATAACACACGTGAAAGATCAACCAAACGTAAAATTTTAAGTATCTTTGGTTAGGTCTCAACCGATGTAATTCAGATGGAAAGAATATTCATAAAATTAATGACATTTGGTACATTTCATTCAATGTAAGATATGTCTTGATCAGTAAATTTATGCACCATTCTGTATATGTCTATGTGTCCTTGATAGTCAATAACTGGTAGAGTGTTCCAGTGCACCTGCATTCAATGAATGAAGCAATAATTAAGAGTCTCCTTAAAATAATAGAACTTGTCAATTACTGCCCTTTTAGTACAGAGATTTAGACCTGTGAAGGCCGTTGTTACTCTTAAAAATGAATGACTGCATTGCAGAGAAACGTCCGAAGCACTTGAGGTAACAAAGGAACATCTAGAACTTTCATCAAGAACATCTTTCTTTAGATACATCTTTGATAATGTATTGTATATACCACTGTATAACCCTCTCTTCTTTGAATTGCCATGCCTTCTAGGATGCAGCAAGTGGCAGAGAAAGGCATCTACTTCATCAGCTTTTAGGTTTAAACATGGTAATTGAAATCCATTAGGACAATCTAAAATGGATCTGGTGGTAAATATAAAGTGAATTTTTGTGGAAGCATGGTCAGGCTCTTCAAGCAAATGTAAATTTGTATAGGCCAGACTGTGTATATACGTGTGTGTAGTCTGTGCATGCTTGCACAGCTAGAGAGAATAAAAAAGAAAGAGAGATGGGTAAAAGGGGGAGAGGGAGAGAAACAGTGAGTAAAAAAAGAGAGAGAGAGAGTGAGAGAGAGGGTGAACTGAGTGCAGTAATATCCATTAGATTTATTGTGGTGCAATTCCCAGTCCCTCCAGTTCTGCCTGAGGGGGACTATATTACATTTCATCACAGTTTCATTTTCTCCTGCAGATGAGAAATGGGAGTTCTGTTGCAGTAATGTAGCATGTATGTGCTAAATCTCATCTCTAATAAAATCAAACACATCACAACTCCTGGCACTTTTGCTACAGGTCCATGACAAAATGAAACTCCATCTGTTAACGTATCAAGACCGGCTTATTAGAACATAAAAACAAACACACCCCAGGAATAAGAATGACAATAATGCATACAGAAGGTAATGGGATGTGAAGGGAGGACTGGCCTTTAAGGTGGGAGAAGGGTCTTCCTGAATCAGAGTCACTTTATTCCCTAAGTGCAGGAGGTATATTCTATACATTAAAAACATTGTCACAGACTGAACGCAGCGCAGGGACACCAGGACCTCGCACAGTCAAGACTGTCCCCTCAGAAAAGAATTAGAGTAGGTCAGTCTGTGTATTGTTGCATTTGTGGACTTTAAATGGGAAATGAAAGACTATCTGGGTGTAACAGTTTGCTATTCAGATTACAGGTATTTGATAGATTTGACCAAGTTCAAGTAACAGCTTGAAAACTGGAAATGGACATCATTACACTCACGAATGTCAACACATATTCCTTCAAATGTGAGACTCTTAATCATGTTAACCCTACTATACATACCATACTATAATATTCTTCGCAATATAACATACTCATAATAACAGTAGTAGTAGCTGTTGCAGAAGCATACTTTTGATAGTAGTAGTAATAATACTAGAAGCTGAAGTACATTGTATTAATAAATATGGAAGCAGTGTTAGTAGCAGAGCAGTAGTTGTAGCTGTACCTGTGAAAAATAATAGCAATGTAGTTAGGGTAGCATAGTTGAAACAATTAGTCAATTATTTGTTAGTTATTAGTCAAGTGACAAAAATATATTAAGCAACTCTTTTGATAATCTGCTGCTCAAGTAGGAATTTGTTCTGTGGTTCCAGCTTTTCAGCAGCAATTGTCAAATCATAGCTTAGCAACAAACAGGTTTAGCCTCAGTCTTTTAGCATCATACCATGTACGTAGCCATCAAGTGCACATTTAAGAGTCCTTTTACAGGACTCTCATTTTAAAACAGGTCGCCTGGAAACATTTAAAGCTCTGCCAGAAAGGGCTTAATTTGTTAGCTTAATTAGTTATCTAGCTACAGCTGATCAAATCTGACAGCAACAGTTCCAGCCTGTTTTTGTCTACCTCTGTCTGACATAAGGCAACCAATTATTTGAAAAAAATACAATGAATTTCAAGTGGTAAATCTGCCACCATCATCATGGTAAACCGCATAATGTGCTGTGAGAGAACAGAAAGGCGTAGCAACAGTAGCAAACACAGATGGGGCTTAATGGCCCATTGTCAGGATTTGCCACCTCTTTGTGTTTTATATGATTGTAAATTGTGTAATGAGCAGTTTGAAAACTTCACCTTGGGCCCTCAGAACTTCAGATGGGGCACGATTTTATGTCATTAAATTGAAAATTAATTAAAACATCTATAATCGCATTAATTGGTAATGAAAATAAGAAGCTGTAGCCTTATTTTAAGAGGAGTGTTAGTATTACAGGTGCACTTTAAACAGTACTAGTGGTTGTACTAGTAGTATGCACATAGTGCAAAAAGGTGCAGTCCTAGTAGTTCCAGTGGTTGCAGCAGTAAAAGTGGAAGGAACAGTAGTAGTGTTAGTAGCAGTTTTGCCACAGCAGCGTTCAGAGTGTTAGCTTGCTGGCAGTGGCCTCATGAAGCAGCTCATTAGCCAGCGGAGCGACAGGGTCATTTGCTTTAGCTTGACATTGTGTGTCGGTATCAAATAGCTGACAACAGGTGGGGGGATTCTAATCATGGTTGCACAACTAATAATACCAACTGCTTAGTATATCAGTTACCACATGGACAATGGACAATCACTGTGACGCTGTGACAGCAATGCTATCAACGCAGACTTTACCCTCTTTGTTTTAACTGGAGCAACACCAGTCAAACGCATTTGATCTACAGCGAGGGGGCGCACTGGGAAGCAGGCGCACGGAAACAAAAGAGCAGCGGCAGAGGGAAAGGAAAGGCAAGAGAGCCAGGGCGAAAATGATTTTCTCTGCTCTGCTTTGTCAATTTCAGAGTGCCATCTCCCGATAGTCATTAAATAAGTTGTGTTGTTGTTTTAATTATCGATAGTAAAGCAATCTGTTCATAATTACAAACATTTGCTCGTGGCAATTACAAACAGTGGCTGGTAGCAGTTTAATTTGCCCGCTCTAATCTTGTCTGTAATTAGAGCACACACAAGCAGAGCACCGGAGTTGTTCAGCTCCAAGGCAAACAAGACAAGACTGAAATTCCCATTATAACAAACTGCTGACTGCCTGCGGCACACGGCCTCGCCTGCCTTCAGAGTAAACATTTCGTACATTCTAATCCATTTGTTTAGCTTTACAGTGCAGTTGCAGTGATGTGGCAGGTTCTCATTTCACCCTCTCTATGAAAAGAAAGTCAAATGAAATTGGAAAAATATTTCATAATATTGCACCACATCGCCAACAGGGACTACGTGTTGTGTTTATTCATGCTAAAAAAAAAAAGGCTCCTCTTAGATCATAACACCTATGTCAATATGAGCCGCAAAGTGCATGTCAAGCAGGCATGAACAGGGCTATCATTATCATAATACTGAATCATATCCAACCTGCTTACGCTCGCTGAATTTAAGAGTTGCTTGTTGATGACTGAGAGCAACGCTTAAGCAGAGAGAGTGTGTTTTTTGCTGCTTTAATGATATGTGTGCATTTTTAAAGGCATACATTAAAAGGGTCTAATAATTTGAAAGGACCCAAGTTAATGAAACTCTCCGAACACGTACAATAAGGGACAATATAAACATTTAATAGGCACAACGCAACATCAACTGACGGACGGCCTTACGCAGGGATCAGAGGCCAGATGCCCTCCTCGAACGCTCCTTCCTGACACTCCCGCAATCCATCCCTGGATCACAGCGAAGACGTGGCTGGGCAGCGAGCAAATGGTTTGACAAGGCGGGAGATGTGTGTCCATCATGTAACTACTTGGAGTCTCCTCTCACACGTCAAGTGCATGTCAGGAAACCGCCCTCCGAGCTCAGCTTGGAGATGTTGTGTCAAGCTGCAGTGGGGAGTTGGAAAAAATAACGTGGGGGTCGGGGGGGGAGCAATAAAGGGTATATCCAGGGCTATGTGTGGATCGGTCATCCAAGTTCAAAGTTCTTTTATACTGCATGGCTGCTGAGTGTTTGGGATCAATCAGGAGAATTTGGAGTGCTAATGTATGCACATGAATTGAGTTAATGCAAACCTTGCACAAGCAGGGAAGCTACTGCATGTGCATGTATGTGCCCACACAATTCCTCTCAGTCCTGCCTTTCTCTCGCTTATACCGTCAAACACAACAACAATAACTCCAGGGGAACATCTCTCACTGTCACAGCACACCCCCATCCCAGTCTGTCTGCGGCCCCTCTCTCCCTCTCAGATGATAGCTATTAATTCCCTTCAGAGGCTGCTTGATGGAAGGCTAACAACATTTTATATTGTTGATACACTTCTGACTGGAGCTCCATGCTCTCAATTACAGATGAAAGATAGCTGGTAACCTGGTTACAAATAGGCTTCGCTGTTTAGATGATGTCAGGCACCTTTATCAAGCCGGGATGAAAATAGAAAGGGGGCCCGTCCGCGGACTTCAGCGTGTTCCAGCGCTGATGTTATCGCCCTGTAAAGAGATGGTTAACTGCACATCCAGGTTGGCTCGGTGCCATTCCAATCTGTGAAGTGATTATCATTCACACTGGCTCTCTATGGTGATACTGACACCAGATATCTGGGATATTCTCCCCCAGTTAATTAGAGGACCAATCCGTAATAACCGTGGAGCCCCCTCTTGAGAGATTGTCACCCCACCAGTGGGTTTGTTTGCACTGGAGATATTTTCCCTTTTTTTTATTTTTCCTTTATTTGTAATATCTCAAAAACAATCGCCTGGGTTTTTGTAACAAGTGTTTGATGATACATGAGGGTTTTATGTATTTTGATATTGGAAAAGCTTGTTTAGATGAGTAATGCTTGCAGATATGATAGTCAGAACAAGCTGCTGTTTTGAAATATAATACGGAAGCAAATAACAAAAGCTCTTTTTTGTGCTTACAAGACAGAGGAAATGCAGCGAGTACTCGTAACTTAGATGATCAAATAAATATATGAGAGTGTGTTTATAGACAGTCAGAGTCACATTTGGGTTATTTCCTTTTCCTTTTTTTCCCTCTAGTGGTAAACATGATAGTCCATCTGTTTTGACATGCACTGCAGAAATGTAAGGTTAGTGGCTCTGAAAGAAGACTGCAAAAACATTTACAGCAAGGGCCTTCATTTTCCCAACAGCCCGTATGGATTTCAGCTTTAAATTAATTTTAAACACTAAAGAAGAGTCTCTGCACACTCGATGTGCCCGGCTCATTATCAATGCAAATATTTATATATAACAAAAGGGATCCCATTACTGATATACATATCTGAAGCTCATTTTCATTTCAGCACTTCTTTGTTAAGCAACATGTAAAAACGACACTCTGGGCTTTCTTTTATTAGTAGTAGTGGTAGCTTGTCATCGGATTATAGCGAGAGAAAAGAACAGAGCAGTGCAAGTCAAAAAAAATTGATGCTTTTTTATGAGTGGCTGGCTGAATGTTTCTGCACCCTGGGTCTGTGGCCTGAATACAAATGCAAACTGTTACATAATGAATGAGCGCTTTACTCGGGGAATAAAGATTAGCAGCTGACCCCTTTTTACATCATCATCATCTTATTTCAGGACCCAGAGCCTCTTGGGCAATTCCTCCGCAGTGTTTCTCCTTCAGCCTCCACTTTCAGAATTGCGCGAGTTGGCATGGCAGGGAAAGACAAATAAATCTGCTTTGCATCTGTCGTCACGTGAAACGCATGCACGCGCGGCGATGATCGGTTTATTGTGCACGAGACGTGCAATGCCACTGCTGCCGTCATAAAAACAAAGAAAAAAGAAAGAAAGGAGGATGAAGAGATGACAGGACGAGGGTCAACAAACAAACACACGCTTCTGGTTAGTGAACTTAATGAATAAATCATTGAGCATGACTCCCACCCCACCTTCCCCCTGACACACACACACACACAACAGAAGCTACATCCCCCCCCCCTTTCTCTCCCCCTACCCTTGGACCCTTGCACATCTGCTACCATTACATACCCTGGCCCCATATTCATGTTGCCGTTCAATATATTGTGTCACGGTGTGCTCTGGGTCTCTGCCAGCAGAAATTAAACTCTTCAGAAAAGATAAACATCATATTACTTCATTACCCTTTTAAAACACATGCAAATTAGAGCCATTAACCCCCCCTGTTCCTCCCCCCAACACACACACACACACAC
>JAVQJF010092342.1:0-20568 GCA_036023855.1 Gadopsis marmoratus
GAGGAGGTGGAGGAGCAGGAGGAGGAGGAGGTGGAGCATGATGAGCAGCAGGAGGAGGACGAGCAGGAGGAGGAGGAGGAGCAGGATGAGGAGGAGCAGGAGGAGGAGGAGCAGGAGGAGGAGGAGGAGGAGCAGGATGAGGAGGAGCAGGAGGAGCAGGAGGAGGAGGATGAGCAGGAGGAGGAGGAGGAGCAGGAGGAGGAGGATGAGCAGGATGACTCATCTCAATATTCAAACATGTAAAACATCAGTCATCAATATGTGTGTGTGTGTGTGTGTGTGTGTGTGTGTGTGTGTGTGCACAGTGATGAAAGGAATCACTCATCAGTTTCCATGGAGACCATAAACCTCAGTGACCTCATCAGAAGAAGACTCCAACGCTTCATCAGCAGCAGCTCCATCCTCCTCCACAATGAGGTCACACAGGAAGTGGAAGTGATTGGTCGGCTGACTTGCAGCTCTGAAGAGAAACTTCCTGAAGCAAATGGAGAAAAGAGCGTCGCCACGCGGCCTCCATGAGCGCTGTTCTCTTTCTGATGTTCAGCGTGTCGCTCCTCCTGTAGTTTATTTTCTCAATGATTTCAATACAGTTAAATCACAGCAGCCCCTGGGGGGCGCCAGAGGAACTGCAGCTGCTGTGTTGCCACACTTTTTGCAAGTATTGGCCTCTACAGTTAGCTTCCTGTTACAGCGCTTTGGGAACCATTCTGGTTGAAAAGCGCTATATAAGAAAGAGTCCATTTACCATTTACACAGATGCTGTCTTAAAATGAAATCATAGAAA
Source organism: Gadopsis marmoratus (assembly GCA_036023855.1). NCBI lineage: Eukaryota > Metazoa > Chordata > Actinopteri > Centrarchiformes > Percichthyidae > Gadopsis > Gadopsis marmoratus. Next base: position 785 of record JAVQJF010092342.1, read on the forward strand.
ACCTTGTTTAGTCTGCGTCTCCTCGTAAAACTCATGCAAAACAGAGTACGGTCGACCCAAGTTGTGAGCACTAACATGTATAATATCACACGTGTATGTGTCCAATGCAATTTTACACTGTACAGAATGTTTGTGTGTTTTATCTGATCATTTAAGCTAAAACGTATGTTTCGCTCACCTGATTATTTAGAAGAAATAGTGATTCTTAAACCTTCCATGCAGCCATTGGTTTTACTTTTTATGCAGAGACGTGAAACCTTTTTAAGATTAATGATCAATCACAGTTAACATCATGTCTGCATTCACTGCTGTTGGCATTAAGTTATGATTCTGTAGCAGTGAAGATGAAGTGAACTGGAGAGTCCAAAAGGTTATGTGATGTGTTCAGGTGCTGTTGGGAAGCTGCAGTGATGGGAGAGTGAGGGCACTGCGTTCACAAACTCTTCTCAGAAACATGGAAGACATAAAATGAGCATCCTATAAAAGAATAACGTAAGATAAGGTAAATTCTTGGATTAAAAGGTTTCCATCTCAAGTCTCAGATGCCTGAGCATACCACCCGCACACGAATGCATCAGAGGAGAAGATAAAGATGACTAAAAATGTAAACTATGAGTTAATGGATGGACAGTGAGCTCAGTGGGACATCACTGCATGGGTTCATCCTGGAAGATTAAAAACACACAAGAGCTCCAAACTCAATCTGATGACCAACTGCAGTTTGCTGCACTGGCTACAGTAGTTTATCACTTGATGAATTTAGTATGCAATGATGAATAAGATAGGACCTTGTATTAACAAGCACATCTTTATTCTAGAAACATGACGCTATGGAAAAACAGACATAACACTGCATTTGTAATTCTTTTGTGGTTTTGTTTCCATATACAGGGCCTTAGGGAAGGAAATATGTGTGGATTACACCTTAAAAGACACCCCCTAGTCTAGCCCAACCCCTGAGGAGACCAATAGAGAGCTGTGTTACCAAAGTCCCCGCAGAGACAACAAGCCATGTGACGTGTGAAACCCCTCGCCAACATGGATTTAAGATTTCAGAAACGCACATCAGTAAGAATGGAAATATTCAGGGAGAAAGAAGAGAGCGAAGGGAACGAGAGCAAGAATGGACAGACTGCTGTTTGACAAATATTGTGAGATGTGGTAGAGGGGTGGTGGTGTTTTCATTGCTGACATCAACATAAATTTTCCTGGCATGGCTCTCCTTGCCCAGCGTGGGCTCAGCACTGGGAAACTGGAGAGGAAATTCTCAGAGCCGCAAGGGAGAGGAATCAAAGAGCCAGGGCTCCGAGACCTCTGACACACTGAACTCCTTGCTGACCCCACAACTCGCTCGTGCTCACTCTCTCTCACACACACACAGAGTTACATGCACAGACACACATTACAGACACATACTCTCCGAGATCGACAGCGACGCACAGTAAGACATGCACAAACAAAACCGCACATATACACTACTTTCGAGACCGTTAGGGATCAGTGCTCATCAGTTTGTGTGTTCAGTGTCTGATCTATCTGAAAGCAGTGCATCTGTTTTTGCCATCTGATAAGCAGCGTTTGTCTCTGTGTGGCTCTCGGGGTGACCCACGCTGGCCCGCATCGGAACTGTGTGGCGTTCAGTGCTGGACCAAAGGTTCAATGAGTCCTGTGTGAGGAGCCTCATTAAAACGTGACACACACACACACACACACACACACACTGACACACACGCAAACACATGTGGCTTGAGTTAATTATGATGTAATTAGCCCTGATTTTCTTAAAATGCTGAGTGCCAGGAAGTGGGGACATGCTTCATGTCATCTGCAGCCTCTGAGTGTGAATGCGTGCATGTGTGAGCACACTATGCCTTCAGAGTTATTGGAGACACAATGACCATGATGGCCACTCTATTCTATGCCACAGTGAGTAGGCTTTCCACCCCAGCTCCTCCGAAAAGAAGCCCACTCACAATGGCCGCCATAATGAGGAACTCTTCCACGCTGTCGCACAAACGCAAAATCTGACAATCTGAGCAGGTGTGGTGGGCAACTGCTGCAAATACTGAAGGCATTTTCGAAAAAGTAGATTGCGTGTCTGTGTGTGTGTGTGTTATACTTTATAGGTCCTTGCTTAGGTTCCATGCTTGGATCCAGGGACCATTCATGATTGGGCACCAGGTGAAAGAGGGTGCAGCTGGCTGACATGAATGAATGCTCTTCCCTCTGACCCGTGTGTGTGTGTGTGTGTGTGTGTGTGTGTGTGTGTGTGTGTGCGTGTGTGTGTGTGTAAGTGCATGCACATTTGTGCATGTGTGTGTGTGTGTATGTATAGATAGAGGGTCTGGGGCGTGGGAGGGCATGATGAGTGGACAAAGCGACTTTCAGATGCCACCACAAAAACACATCATCAGTATGAGAGGAAGGGTACAGAGGTGAAGGGAAAAGAGGGTTTACAGCACTGCTCAAGCATGGCAACTTGTTCAAACCTCCTTTTTTTGTGTTTGGAACAGTCTCGCCCCATCACCCACTGTTAATCAATGGGACACCGACAAGATTCCCAGGGGGTGGAGAGGGTTATAGTCCCATTACACCATTCTGTTATGGATGTAAATGAAATATTAATTAGTTCAATTAATGAAGCACTGATTTTAGTGTTCTGATTCCACAGTTGTTGATCTTTTCCGATAGACAGATGATGCTTTGGTGTTGCTGTGAGAAGCAACAAGGTCCCCAAATCAGAGCTCCGAACAGACGCTGGGGCCCACTGAGGTCTGTCAGAGTGTGCAGGCAGTTTTAATCCACTCTGCTGGACGTCTCCTCTGTAGGCGTGTGTATTGTGTGTGCATGTGTGAGTGTCTGGAACCGTGGGCACGATAAGCCACAACAATGATGTCATAGATTTCCACAGAATTTCCGGGAGGTCGGTGAAGTCAGACCTGAATGAAGCTGAGGCACCCGTTATGCTTCGACCATCCACCATTCCCTCCAATGTAATAACATGACTACATGCTACAGGATTAGCCAGCGCAATGGGTTTGAAGCTATCACTTATTCTTCAATATCATACTCAGAGCTCCCGAGGGTTCGCCTGCTCTTCCTCCCTCAGCATATCTTTTTGATCCTCACTTCACTATATCAGTAAACACTTGTTCTCCCCTTCCATCAAGGAGGAAATAAGAGGGTGACTAGAGGACTCCAAATAATGCAATTAAACACTGACCACAGGGTTCAGTGCTGCTTATCAATACACCCAGCAGGGGAGCAAAGACCAGCTCAAATGAGGGCTTCAGCTGTCTACTCTATGGAGACATTTTATTAGGCCCCTGCTATATCCACCATCTCTCAAAACTCATTTCGCCTTTGAAAATGAGACGGCATGTAAAACTACTACTAAAACAGAGGTCTTAAAACAAGCGAAAGAAAGACAGAAAAGCTAATCGTCAGAATCCTGGCTAGCACATCCATCGGTGTGCTGGAGGGGACGAACTCCCCACTCAGTGGTGAGGACAGGTGTGCTGTTCAACACGTTTCTTCCCACTCTGCTCTGTTTCGCTGTCGGCACAGCTGACCTCCACGGGAGGCTTGTCTGAAGCAGAGCCAGATTGAGAGTTAGCACACCAGCCTGGGACCCCACAGAGCACATGAACCAGGCCTGAACCAGGCTTCTGCCGCGCAGAGGAGCTCCCGGCCCCGCCTACCCCTGCCACCCCTCGGTCAGCCGCTGACAAATGCTGGGTGTCTGCCTGGTTCTCTGGTTCCCCCAACCTGGACTCCAGGCACCTAGAGGATAAACCCACTCATACATAATAAACACCGGCCCCAGGGCCTAGTGTGTGATCTCATCATGCATGTGTCCTCTTTAGAAAGAAATGTGACAGACTTCAGTGAGGAAGTGTGTGTCAGGGAGGGTGGCCTGTGTATAGAGCTGCAAGGGTGCCAAACAAAGTGGTACACAACACCAGCATGCATCCTCTCGTGCCCAGTGTGAAATGCTCTGCTGGCCCTCCCTCATCTGCATAATGAAAATATGCACCAAGAAGGATGGTTAACCCTCCTATAATCCTTGGGGTCAATTTGACCCCATTCAATGTTTAACATCTTGAAATAAATGACAGACATTTTTTTTTTGTTCAAATGTAATGAGACTTGATGTGTTTTCAATGTCCAGCTCAGATTTTGTGGTGTTCTTTGGGGTCAATTTGACCCCAGGCTGTTATAGCAGTATAAAACATAAGAAATTTGAATATTTTACAAACATTTGTTTAGGCTGATATTAAGGTCACTGTCACATGCAATTTTTTAATGTTCTAAAATTGTCCCTCTGCTTTAGGGCCCTAACCTAACATAACAATATCTGCAGTAGTGCGAGAATACCTGATAGTTCCCACACAACCATGTCTCTTGGTGCTCTGTGTGCTCCCTCTTTATGCTCTTTCTCAATTGAAAATAAGCAAAGTTATGCCAGGTTTTGTCACAGCTCAGAGTGAAAGTGACATAAAGGAGAATGTGTCTGAGACTGAGGATAATGTTGAGAAGGACACCTTTAGGGTTGACCCCTCCTGTTGTCTCTCAACCACCAGAATATTCTGTTTTCTCTTAGCCTCCACGAGTGGACACGTTCTCTTCCAAAAATGGAAAGTTAGAGTGCTGCTAATGTGAGACATTCCATGGTTTCTCCCATACGCCTCATACGCTTCGATGACTGAGAAACACGGCAGGGCCAATACGGGATGCATGGGACAACTGGGTCCAGCAATTACCCTTTCTTTAAAACCCAGGTCTCCATGTGACTGTGGATGAAAGTCTGGTTGCATTTCGGGGATGCTGTCCCTTCAGACAATACATACGGTATCAAAATGTGGGCATCATGTGATGCACAGTCCAGCTATGCCTGTAATATGCAGGTGTACAATAGGAAATCCCCTGTGGAACTTGGGTACTTAGAAACAATATAAAACCATTAAAGCACCAAAAAGATTGTTCTTTCCCATTTTAGGTCAATTGGTGAGATTTTATGCTGATTTGCATATTTTTCTGCAGTCGTGTAAAAGGTTTTCTGCATGTATATGGGTGGGGTGGGAGGTTATGTTTCATTGAAAGGGGTATTTAGGTAGTCAACAAAGTGACATAAAGTACCTGACACATAAACTTGGATAATATTTTTAATAATAACAAAAATTATTTTAAGCAGGTTTTAATTGCTGGGGTCAAATTGAACCCAAGGATAAAAGATGTTAGTGAATTTCAGGATAACAGCAGGGTTAAACTGACACAAGGCCCAATCAGGAAAAATTACTGTTTTTCGACCACAGGAATCCATTGGTGGAAGAAGCTGTGAGAAGATGGAGACAGAAGAGTCACACAGCCAAAAACACAGGACAAACTTTGGCAAGAATCTGGACATTCACACACACACACACACCCAAATATGCAAAAATAAAAAGCAAAGATTGAGCAATTGATGAAAGGAGATTGTTTTTTTTTTTCCTCTACAAAGCATGGCTGGATTGATGAGTGATTCTAAGCAAACAGTACTGGAGAGTTTAGTGAATAGAGCCAAGCACTTAGGGGACATGAAAAGCAGCAAAGCCCCAGCGAGGTGGTCCGGCTGTTTCATCGCTCTGCAGGCTGAGGAATCAATGGGAGCAGGGAGAGAGGGCATTCTTGGATGGCTGACTAACTGACACACAGAGAGAGGAGAGAAGATCACGCAAACTTAGCGATGGAGGGAAGAAGAATCGTGGAGTAGAAAGGGCTTTAACAACATCTTTGCAGTGCATCAGCCTCAACACATTCATTACCAGTACAATTACAGTGACAACTTCAAATCATCATCACCATCTTCACTATGATGCATAGGCCTGTTTTCCCATAGAGCTAAAGGATATTTCGTGAGAGAGTGCACCCCAGTTAGCTCCAGGCCATCCCATGCAGACCAGGGTGGGCCTCAGAGAGGGAAAATAAGCAGAGGTTCGACAGCAGTCATAGACCAATGGACTATTGAGACAGGTGGACAGCAAACAAACCAGAAAGACACAAACTAATGGACTAGCAGCATTATCCAAATATATGATCAGAAAATAGACACAAGACACTTTTCCAGATGTGGCTATTACAAGACTTTCTCTGATCGAACATCCTAACTTAAGCTTGTATGTTCAATGTCTACTTTCTTTGAACAAAGAATGCACAAAAAAGTTGCTGATTCACGGTCAAATGACTTTTTAACTACTTTTCTTCTTTTTTTTGGTTGTAATTTCAGCAGAGCTGGCGTGCTGCAGAGGACACACAGAGTCTAGAATACACTGTATATCAGCCAAAGCAATTAGACAAACAGGGGCTCACAGAGGTGGGCTTTGATCACAGAACTGTGAAATATTTATGAAGAGATGTGATACATGAAATGAGCTTTGAGAATGAGTATCTGTGGGGGTCCGAAGGCGCTCCCCTTAGAGGGACCTTCAGGGGAGGACAACTGCTTGGACACACAGTGGGGTTTCTGTGGGCCTAACTCCCCATTCAAAATGAAGGGCAGGAGGGACCGGGCAGGCCTAAAATGGCGGCCTACTTTCAAGGCAGGGAGTGGAACACGGGGAGTTAATCCATGGTTTGGAATAGGAGCGGAGGCAGCCATGGTGCTGGTGCGAGCCATGTTGAGGGGGGGGACATTGAGCTGCGTTCTCTCCTGACGTGCTCAGTTCCACTTGGTTCCACTCAGACAGAGCGCAGGAGTTTTAACACACTCAAGCATGTGCTAATTAAAAATCCACACTCTGCATCACTGCAGCAACAATCAATATGCTTGATTAACTCATCTATACATCACTAATCCACACAATGGACTCTCATTTTTGGACACAGTCAGACAGGGAAATAATTTAATTGATACATTCAATCCACATGCAATTTTGAAAAATAAAAATCTCTAATTCAGACTGCTAATGTAATTATCAAATTCTCCTACCGTCTCTAATCAAACTCATCATGATTCATTACATTTCTCTTCCTTTTAAATTGCAACTTATATTATAAATGGTGCACATGATATACATTTCACCTGATTAATGGTAACCAGGTATGTAGATGGCTGCACATGTCTCACTGCTCCACTTCCTAATTAATTCACGCTGAGACACTTGAACAAGGGAATAGTTTCAGCCTCTAGCCCTGGATATAATCAAACTGCCCCCTGGAATATTTTCACACTTCAGCATGGAGGGGAACTTGGGATTCTTAATACAGCCCGTGCTTCTTTAGGAAGTGCTAATTGATAACATTCAAATATCAGAGAGGGGGGAAAAAAACTATTAATAATTTCTGTGATTTTTGATGAGTGGGAAATACATCAAAATTCCAGCAAGGTTATTCACATACACTTTTTGTTTTCTTGCCACCTCGTGTTCCGATTGAAGAACACAGAACTTATACAGCATAGTAAAAAAGGAGAAAGCAGATTTTTGCACAATGTAGATTTCTTTACCAAGCAAATAAGGATGACTAAAGAGATTTTTTAGCTGTTTTCCTATTGTTTCACTTTTCAGTGTCGATATGCCATTTTCTATAGATGAGCTAAAAGCTACAGATGTGCAGACAGATGTGTTTTTCACATACAAACACCATTCTCAGATGAACCTGCTTTACACACATTTTCAGATTAACAGAGACCAGAAGTTACTAATTCGATTGGAATGTGAACGTCAGACACAAAATGGACTAGTTCCCCGTTGCAGTTGTTGGATCTACTAGCCATCAGTGCCCTGGTCACAATAGCGAGCAAATCCACACTAAGCATAAACTAGTGCTTTTATATAACCCTGTCTCCTAAAAAACTGTGCAGGAAAAATGACCTCCTGCCAGTCGCATTTGTAGGCCGATATCAGAAAAAATAGAAACATATGTCTACCAACTAACTTTTGTGTTTGGCTAAAGCAAAATACTTCTTAAGCAATCGTGGAGAGCTTAAGGCAAAAGACTGGAGGTTTAACCTGCTGAGACCAAACGGAGAAACCACACCTTTCAAGATGTTGGCTGTGACGCACAATTTTGTTGTTTAATAACCAAATGAAGAGGAAGAAGAAGAGACTCGTTTTTGAACTGTGTTCAGTATGGACCGACAGGGGTGTTTTATCCAATATACAATATGTGTGTGGATGCTGCAAAGTGCTTTTTCAGATGTATGTGCTTTATTGTGGACATGGCCTCAGCCCTCTCTCAACCTGAGCTGGGGCTCCCAGCTCGTGCCCCTGACCAGACCAGCTCTCCTTGAAGCAAGCCTTCAGCACTTCTCTGCTGTTTGTTGGGGGAAAGTAGAAAGGAGAACCTTGAACATGACCCTCGAAAGGGCTTTCCTTTTCGGTTCACGCTCAGTTCACGTGAACTCCCTCCTTTATGTCTCACTCTTTATTTAACCCTGACTATTTGCTGAGTTTCTGCTAAAAATCCAATTAGGTTCATTTGAAACAGTCCTGGTGAGAGAACTTTATCCTTTTGGCGCACAGATAACTAACCTAATTAAGACTAGACCTCTACCTCTGTCCTCCTTGAGCCTGCAAATTAAGGAAAGAAAAAGAAAACTTGTCAGAGATTAGGGTTGAGATTAGATTGCTAACACTTGAGGGGAGGGCTACATGTTTAAATGCCCTTAAATTGTTTAGATATTTCACAGCCACCAGCTCCACTAAAGGAAGTTAAGGGGAGCAGGTAAACGTAATATGATAATTACAAATAAAAATAATAATGATAAATGTAATACAACAGGAGGGAAAGAGGGGGAGGGGCACAAAGAGAGTGAAGTGCTCTGACCACCTGTGAAAGTAGACCTTGATTGATGGTGTTTTTATAGAAACCTTTTAAAGGTGCCGGAACATGTGAAGCAACAGAAGGGTTGTTCTGTTCAGCTGACTGAAACACACACACACACACACACACACACACACACACAAACACACACAGAGTAAACACACACACACACACACAGAGTAAACACAAACAACAGGCCTGCTGAGTTTAGTTCACTCCTATCAGCTGGCTCTGACCAGCCACGCAGACCACCCCGACTCCTCAACTCCTCACTCTCATCGGGACAGAAAGGGGGGAGGAAAGCGGGGGGATCTGGATGGAGGGGGATGGGTTCAGCTTGGTGCAGGGGTTGAAGAGGGCCCTCCACCAAATTAAAACCCAATCAATGTGAATCTCTCGCGCCCCAGTCAAAGCCCCTTTTCCAACTAAAGCCCGTTCCCCGAGCCGCCTCCTCCTCACCCTTTCCAGTCAGCCTCGATGTAACCCCCCCAACACCCCCCTAGCGCATATACCCCCCATCCAAAGCCCCGTACACCCTCCCCCTGACCCACACTCATCCAGCACTGTCATGGAGCACTGACTTCAGGCACTGGCCTCTATTCGCCTCCACACCAGGCAAAGCAACCACAGCAGACGCAGCTCAGAATTACAACACAGTGGGGTTTAATCCCCGAACAAAGGCATGCAACAACCAACCTGATTATAATAATTTAAAGGATTTTTTTTAGCATGTGTAGACACACGTGTTGGGATGTGTAAGGCAGGCAGGAAAACCTCTTTCTTTTCTTTTTTTTTGCAACCACTGCATCATGTGCACATAGGGTGGTGTCAGAAAGTATTACTAGAGTGATGTGTTTTTCATTGTGTTGGTTCTCTACTTCAGCAGATTGAATTCAAAATAAAACATTTGAATATGAGGTTAAAGTGCTGACTCTCAGCTTTAAGGGTATTTACACTCATATTGGGTGAACCGACTCATTTCCACTTTGGGGGATTGCATGTAACAAAAAAAAAAGTCTACATTTTCTACAAGCTTAATCTGGGTTGGATGTAAACAGCTTAAAATAAAGCTAAAAGTCAAATCTTTAACCACACAGTATTGTCTCATTTCAGATCCAAAGTGAAAACAAAACTGTCCTAACATTTACAGACGGCACTGTGCAATTATGCACCCACAAGCATGCTTGCACACATCCATGCGTGCGCACACACACACACACGCACCACCTGCTGAAGTAGAGATGGAGAGAGTCCTTCCTGGCCGAAGCCTAACAGTGGGGAACAATTAAACCAAAGACCAGCCTTTGATCACTTGGTCATGTGAGTATGACAGGTGACCATATGGCTGATAAAATGTAAATGACAGTCGGTGCTTCAAGCCCTCTGGATGCGTACTGCGAAAAGAAAAGGAAAAGAAAATAAACTAGAGATGCCTTTTAATGACTTTTAGTAAAAACTTCCTCTTCGGCGCTGGATTTTCCATGCCCTAAGTGTTACCCAGGTTAATTTTTATAATTTTCATTCTCATCCAATTTAGCAAAAATGCCCCTTATGTGGATAGTGGAAACCATCCTGAGTAGTGTGTATGCATGCAAGCACACAAGGAATACACACACTCATGCAAAGACAAAAAGAACCAACCCCACACAAGATCATTAGACTTTTATAGAGGGACGGGCAGACAAGAAGGAACAGAGGCTGAGTAACAGTCAGCCACCACAAACAATCGCTAGCAGATGCTGGAGCTGTTGTTGTTGTAGAACAGCACTGGGGTGGGAGAATGCAAGGTGAGGTCACATACATATTTGTGGCAGGATGCAGCAGAATAGACCTACTGTGTAATGTGATGGGATGGGATGGAGAGCTGGGTAACACGCTGGCTGGCACATGCATACACCCGCAAACAAGCACCCAAATTCAAATTCACCCTTTACATGCACATGCACAAGCACATACAGAGCCCAGAGAATGACATAGGGCCCAGTGGCAGTTTCCATTTAGTGGCAGCAGGGGGAGCAGCTCCACTGTTGTTCTGACTGGATCCTGGCCCAGGGCACTGGGCTGGAGAGTGTGTGTTAAAAATCTGCTCGTTTGCTAAGGTTTCTGGGAGCTTGTAAGTATGTGCATGCATGTTCAAGGGGAGGCGGAGGGTGGAGGAATAGAATAGCAACACACTACACAGTGACTGTCTGGTATTGTTTCCTTCACTGCCCTGTCTCTTTGTCACTTTTTATAGCACCTGGAAAGTGGGTAAAAGGAGCACAGAGAAACGTAAAAATCAAAAGCTAGAAAGGTTGTTTTTCTTTCATCGCAATTTCTAAAAGAGGCAGAGGAGGTGCCTGTTAAACTCAGCAGACGCACTGAAAGTAGCTGAGAGGGTGACTGATGAATATAAATGAAAGCGTGCCTTAAAGGATAAGGCTGATAAATCTGTTTGCCTTCACCAACAAATCTCCTGAAAAGACCTAAACCAACAATGAAGTTATCCTACTATGTAGTCCTGTCTGTAGAGCTCCCATCCAGCCAAACATAGTGAAAGACACTTTATTTCTCTATTACAATGAACATGGCCAGAGCAGTTTAATCTGAATTACTCTGCGAGTGCATTATTCATGTTGAAGGTAGCACCTTGTCGGGCGAACGTCACTGAGCATGCTCAGGGAAGCACGTCTGTGTTTACACTGCCAGGAGAAAGAAGCTACACTGGCTGTGCTCATTGTAGTGAATGAACATGCCACCCAGAGCAACCTGCATGCCTCTTTTATGTGTTTATAATAATCCTCAAACAGTGAAGATGTTTGGCATGAAAGCATGCTGTTACCTCCTGTACATAGAGTATCAGCTTTGCTCATAACAACGCTTGTCAAGAGGATACATTCATTGCTGTTTCTTAATGGAGTTCGATGATAGTAATAACAGCATGCTAGCTTTATCCTTTACAGTGTGAACACGCATGTGACACACACTTAAAGGATCAGTTACGAAAATTACCATAAAACACAAAAAAAAATGTCTCACTGTGTCTTTTCATTCAGATATTGTTGGTTTCATTCACTTACATTTTGAGATACAGTATCTGTTTCTGTGATTTCTGCTGCCACCTATCAATAGTTTTCATAGAAACTGTCTCGCCAGTAGCAGGTATTTCCGTTCCATTACACACTTTAACATCAGGATATGTGGATCATCCAGATTTATTGGGACATTGTTTCTGAAAAGACATGCTGCAGTGTTGCTGTTGAATTTTTAAAAAGTAACTTTCTAACACTGTGAGCACCACAATCAAAATCCCATTGTATTGTATTGTATTGTATTGGAGTGGAGTGGAGTGGAGTGGAGTGGATTGGTAGCAGACATCTCAGAGGCAGACAAACCTGGTCAAACAAAATGTAAACTATATGCATAGTGTTAAAGTTGTTATTTCTTTGTAATTTGGGTAAAACATCCTTTTAATAAAGTATGCTCTGTGCTTTAACACACTGCCAAATACTCAAGAAACACTTTGAAAACTGGACATATTTAGAGAATGAACACAAACTTGCTACAGGACAACTTTACCCAGTGGGTCTTTGTGCTAACAGACGGCCAGCAAAAGATATCTACTGTGTTTGGTTACGCTAATTCAGCACTGGTTTGTGTGCTCGTAGTCTGTGCCTCTCCTTCGCGGTTGTGTGTGGACACTTGTGGTGATTGGCTGTTAACAACACAAGTGTTAAAGCATCCAAATGCGGACAATTAAGGAGCCGCTCTGCCAGAAAAGACAGATGACTGCAGTTGGTACAGAGAAAAGAGCTTTTATTCAACAGCTCGCACTTTCTTTTTTTATACAATGTCTCACAGGCCACTTCACCTCAAGGGCCGCTGCTCAGCTTACTGAAGGCACACACACACACACACACACACACATCCATTGTCAATGGACATTTTTTTTGTAGTTTGAAAAAGGCCTATACGGGGTTTTCTAAATGTAATTTTTTAGGAATATGTTCAGAGTAAGCATTATTTTTCAAAATAAAAGACCTCCACGCCACTGAATTTTGTAACCACTTTCACTTTCTGAAAGAAAGGAACAAAAGTCAAAGGAAATAGTTTTAGTTAAGAATAGATGGCACACACAGCGGATGACATCACATAGCGTCTGATTGAAACACACACAGTCCCATCAATCTCCTCTTTCATTTTCGCCATTGCTCTCTCCTCCCTGCTGAACAACAGACCTCAGTCATTTGCCACTGGCCTTCTCTATGTGTGTTTGTGCATGTGTGTGTGTCCCTTTACCTCCAACAGGACCCATCACCTTGACCACCACAGCAGACCCGAGCCAGGCTGACCTTGGCTTTTCCATCAACCATTAATTCTGTGTCTTTCTGTCTATCTCTTCCTCAAAGCCTCCATCTCTCAACCTTGTCTCCCATGGTTTGAGTTGTATATGTTCACTGTGTGCGTGTGCGTGTGCGTGTGCGTGTGTGTGTGTGTGTGGTCTCCCATGGCTAGAGAAGCGTGCATGTGTCAGGTCCAGTGAAGGTGACACCTTATGCCTCGTGCCGAGATAATGAAGGCTTTAACTTTACAACTCAAGCATATCAGATTGCAGCGCCACAGTCCCTCAGACACGCGCCCACAACATGAGTGATCTGAATGGGTCGCCACCCTCCATTTCATGTGCACTGAGCAGTGTGCACTGTAAGATTTGCCAAAAGGCCTCATCATCATAACCATCGCTTATTTCGGAGTGGGCTTCGGGATTGGGTTTAGTGAGACATATCACAGTACACATGTTTGTGCAGAAACACACACCCTTCAAGGAGAGCAGACGAGGGGTTGCATACTGTTTACCAACTGTTACGGCAGCCGGAGGCGGGGGGAGAGAAAAAAAAGCAGCTCTGTGTGCATAACCTCAGAACATATGAGAGTCAAGATGTCAAAAATCATTCACGTACCTCACAACTGGGCTAACGCGGTGAAGGAAGAAAAAAAAAACCCATCCCATTTAAATTCCCTCGCTGCCTCTCTTCTATCCTTTCTCCTCGACTCACCTTTTCCTCCCCCTTTCATTCAGGAAGGGTTCTTTCCATAATAAAAGGAACCTGTGGAACTAATCCTTGCAAATCTCCTGTGCTTTCTGTCCTATACCTCCAGGCAACACAGCACACTGAAATCCTCCATTTGCATGCCTAAACTGCACTAACTGTGAATAAACCCTTTTAGCTGCTAATGTAATAACATCTCCATTTCAGGAAAGGAGCAGGGGGTTAGCCAGCCCTCAGAGATTCAAGCAAACTCACCCCTCTCCCTCCTCTCGCTTACCCTCTCTCTTTCCCCCCCTTCTCCCCAGTGCAGTACAATAGGCCTGGCATACAGATGCATCTAGTGGCCCGCCTTATCAGCCACATCTAGTTAGGGTCAGCTTTGGAAATGGAAGTGGAGTCCTGATTACAAGAAGATAAGCAAGAACACACACTCACAAGCAGCCCTCACTTTACCCTGGATGGGTTGTGTATCAGAGGATTACAAGTGATGTTGAACATGGTTTTAATTCTGATGTGTCTCTTTTCCAACAGCAGGTGATAGATGAGCCATGAGTGATATTCCCTCCAACTGTATCTGAATGAAAACGTCATCGAAAGGTGATTAATTGAATTGAATTAATTGAAGCTCTGTTACTCTGCTAATTTTCACACAAATAAGTAACCGTATTTCCTCGTGTCACAGATAAAAAAAAAAAGAAAATCCTTGAGTGCAGGGATTCATTTAGGATCCCACTCACAACATTTCATGCCATTTTACAGGAGGTTTACAGGATCTAATTGGCCACTACCGCTCCCCACTTCTCTCCAGCAATAACCCACAGAACCCCATCACTGCCTTTCATCTCTAGCTGAATTACATTAACACCGCTAGGTAGTTCAGGGGCCACAAAACGCGCTTGCTTTACCACACACGGATAAACTCACACACAGACACGTAGAGTTACGTAGCATTATTTTATCAAGATTAGGGTCAGAATACATTAAAGCTCTCGCTTCTCTGCCTCAGAGCAGGCAGCAAGGGATGCCATGATATCACTTTAATTGTCCAATTACATGCAATATAGCTGTTCCAGCACGCCCTGAACTGGGTTCTCCTCCCCAAATTCTGTTTCTTTTTTTTTTGAAAGATCAGTTTGGCTGTTGCAGTCGGGTTTTTTTCTTCTTCCGTGAATTAGGGCTTGAACGGTGGAGATAACTGAGACATCTCTCACATTTCCCCCTCTGAGAGCTGCCGTTCACTACCTCACAGAGTTCACATGAATAATATTAACATCAAAGAGAATTTCTTGGAAACCATCTGATCAAGCTGTATCATACATGGTTGTGACATGCCCATAACACATCCCCCCTCTCTCTCTCTCTCTGTCTCTCTGTCTTCTCATCTCTCTCTCGCTCACACACACTCTCACGTACTGTATATACTGACACACCTAACATACATTGGTATTCTCCTAGTGTGAGAGGGAGATCCAGTTACTTCAAAGGACCCATTTCCACTACTACAACTACTCCTACTCCTACTTACAGATACGATAAGACATCAGTGCTGAACACAGTGCTGCTGCCTGCTGCACCTGTACACAGTGCAGGGAAAACTGTATGTATTCCACTATATGTTGAAACACCGATCACACAAATTGTTTGTAGCAAATGCATTCTGCTGCTTCTTTCCATTCACCCAGCTGACTGTTTTTTACTCTTCTTATTCAAATTCACAAGCAGAAGCCTCGCACAGGCTCCTACTCCTCAATCACTTGTTTCTATGTATATATATATATCTCAACAATACTGTAATATGCATTCATGTACATACATAAAGCAAGTAGTCACAGACAGAATCACACCGTGCAGGTCTATGGCAAGAACGACGATGGGAAATGATTGCTCTTGGTGTTTGATGACTAAATAAATAAGCACGCGCTACACGCAGAAGCCGAATAAGAAAACATGGAGGAGGAACAGCTTGTGGCTCTGCCACTCATCCAAACCAACCAACTAACCAACCAAATGCCAAGCAAGCCCCAAAAAAACACACATGAAAACGATGAACTTATTGAGGTCTCTATTTCCATGGCAACACAGAATAGTTTTGATGATGTTCCTTCCCAGTCGGCAGGCAGGGTTTGGCCGAATCACGGCACAGATTGGTGCTCCGTGGCTTGTTACTAAGGGCGGGTTTAGAACGTGCAGAGCGAGCGAGAGACAGAGAGAGACAGAGAGAGAGAGAGAGAGGCGCAGATGGTTGGAAGAATTGCCACTTTGAAGAAAACCCCAACCCACACTCACAACTGGGTTCTGCAATATTGATTTGAATGGATGGAAGGGAAGAAAACCTAGTGGCCTATGAATAAGTAAGTAATGGATAATATGGGCTAAATCAAAAGCCATTCAAACTGAATAGGATATGCGTTGTCAACGATGCAGAGGTCCAGTGTGTCTTCCTCTCAACATGAGGGCACAGCAAACTATGGTACTGAGCAGCACTGGCAAGCCTCCTCATGTCACATCTCTAATATCCTCCAACTATAAAGCAGAGAATAGAGACAGAGCAGCAAATGAGAAAATCCGAAAAGATCAAAAAATCTCTGCTGAATGAATCTCAATTTGGTTTAAATGAGCTAAACTCTCTTTGCTAAAATGTTGTAAAATTTTAATCATTATTCTACATCAGAGACGCTACAGATATGTATTAAAGATGGTATTTTGATGGAGAGACCCACTAACCACTGTAACTATCACAGTGCTCACGCCACTACTACAACTCAATAGATTGATGCAATGGTGGTTGGCTATTAACGTCTTAATTGCACATTTCTTCACAACACTCTTCTGAGGCTCCTGATCTTTTCTGAATAAACAACACGCCATCATCAGGGGTCATCTGTCTTCCTACAATTTGCTCCTCTCGTCTTTCTCCTCTGCAGAGAGGAACACTATGATCTAACCGCAGGAAGCAGCATAAGAGCACAGGGCCCTGCCAGGCCCCGGCTAGCTGTGATTTGTGTTCAACATGGCGACACTGCTGTTCAGACAGACACGGCTGAAGACGCTGGGCTGATAGCATGGCATCATTTACACGAGCACAAGCTCCCACACACTGTCCCTCTGTTGTCTCCCCCCCCCCCCCCCTTTTTTTTTTGTCACTCCGACCCCACAACCCTAAATCCCCCTAGCACACAGCGACATGGCAGACAGGCAGCCACGCAGACAGGTGACCGTAAACAATTAATCAACATGGTGACACCTCTACATCTGCCAGGCCCAACATGGGGAGGGGAGCTGTCAGCTAGAAAAACAAAGCAGCCCCCACAACACACACACACACACACACACACACACACACAAACACAGCGGTGTTGGTGAGGGGCTCACTAGCTCATAAAGAATGTCACTCACAAAACGCAGAAGCTTGTAGAAATGAAATATTTACCTAACACACTGGAGAGGCAGCGACATTGCATACAGCTTTTAACAGCTGATTGCTTTCAGCGCCCCTTGGATGCCACTTGCCAGTTGTGGCACAGCAGCATAACGTGGCAGAATTTAGTTTAAAAAGAACAAGAACCCAAAAAACAGTTCACATTTTGCTGCCTTTATGGGATGTTATAGCGATTTCATGGCCTGCACAACAATGAGGAATAGAAAATGGTTGTGTGTCAAGAGGGTTTCCAGCCACACGAGCATTTTTAAAAATAATTTGCTGAATCACCAGTAGACCTTTTCATCCTATCGCAAAATCACCTGTCAACCGAATTACAACAAAAATAAAACCCAAAACATTGTCTATACAGTACAACAGAGGTGAGTGGAATTTTGTTTGTGGTGCTCGAAGTATTGTAAAAAGAAATCAAAAGTAATGTCAGCGTCCCTGTTACTCTGAATAATCCACCTGGCTGTTTCCATTCTTTGGTAGAAAGCAGTCTGGCAGAAGTCCCGGCGACAGATGTCTCAAAACCTGGGTAACTAAAACCCAAGGTATCTACATGGCTAGAAACCACTACAAAGGCAAAACAAAATGGAAAATGTGTTTTGAGGCAGCTCTGGCTCAGGAGGTAGAGCGGGCTGTCTGCTGATCACAGGGGTGGCAGTTAAATCCCCAGCTCCACCTGTTTAAGTGTCCTTGGGCAAGACACTGAACTCCAAAGTGCTCCCAAGGCCAGCAGCTTGCATGTTATGCCTGGGATGAAATGCTATATAAATGCAACCAATTAAAATATGTTCTTTGGATTTTCGGTTACAGACCCTTTAAGGAGTGAGGTCACATGGATCAACAGTGGTTTTTGCTGAGTTAGGTCCAGGAGATATCTCAGTTTTGTTGACTGTGACTTTCAATAAATGCTTCTTTTTTTATTATTCATTATTTTTATTATTGTGTGCCATTATTGATATTATAAAAACATTCATAAAATATATGCTTTTTGGTGTTAAAGAAAACAGGCTAACCAACCAAAGATAGCTGTAATTGCCATTCAGCTGGTCGAGTTACAGTTTATTCTTAGAAAGTTTGTTTTGAAATATTGCAACTTTACCTGAAGGTACTTGATTCATCCGTGATAAATTTGTACCTAAAAGCATTCACACTACAACTCACCGCTTCCACTTTGGATAGTTGTTTTAAAGCTCATTTTTGGGGGTGAAGAATGCACCATACATAACATTTTCAGTTTTTAATTAGTGGATGTGGTCTGTTATCTTTCACAATTGGTTCTCTGTGTTGAGGATGTTTTTCTTGATATGCCACCATTGTTTTAGTCCGCCGCCCCAGCGCCCTCAAATCTTCCTGCAGGCCAGAGGACAAAACTGAGTGGCATATTCATATGGATGAGTGTAGCTAACAGGTGATGAGTGTTAGAGCCTCTGGTAGCCTATTGTCACCAGGGACGAGGACAATAAGCGGGGGAGATGGAGAGGTCAACTCTGGGATGGCTGCTGCTAAAGTTTAAGCCATAGCTGACTTATGTCATTCGTCAATGCAGACACATTACAACAGGGCTACAGCTCCCCGGGCTATGATGAATCCACTTATGTCTACATGTGTAAAATCACCCTTCAGACTAATGCTACAGATGTAACAATGCTTCCAGCAACAGCATATATAAACAACTAATTGTAATGGTATTTCTGCCCCATTACCAGTTTGTGATATGTAGCTGGATGCATTATTTTTAGTCGGATCTTGGTGACATGAAGATGCAGAAGGGTAGAGTGTGCCTATGCACAAACACTCCTGGGGATTCTAATAACAATGCAGCAGTCCCGGGGAGCCACAGAGCTGCTAGAGCCGTCAGGCCTTTTGTTTCAATGGGCCACTCATTACATTACAATCCCAAAGATAAGGCTCCTTCAGGGGGTACAGAAGGGCACAGAGGAGGAGGTATTGTTCCTCACCCCATGCACACCTCTCTGCTTTTGCAAACCTACAGGAAACGGTCTTCTGAGATGAACAGAGTTTAAAAAAACAAATAAAGCAATGCTTACAATGAGAAGATGTAGGCAAAATGCCACTTTTCACCTGGTGTGGGGAGGAAGGGGTGGAGAGGATTGAGGAGGAGAACAGAAAGAAAATAAACTGGAGTTTAGACGAACCTACCATTTTCATCAAGGTAATCATTATGCTGCTGGGAGGAAACTTGTGGGGTGACGGCTGAAAGAAACCCGCACAGCTCTCGTTTAGTTTTTGTTTCGTTCGTTACAGACTGGCTATCGGTTTGAGGGGGAGGTGGAAAGTACAGTGGCAGGGGGGAGATGTTTACAATAGTTTTGGCTTTTGGGGGACTTGTTTGGTGTTCAGGTTTGACTGCATCTCACACATCAAATTGAAGCAAAGTGTAACATGTGAATGTTGTGACAAATGAGACACACATGGCAGAAAGCAGAAGTAGGTGAGAATTGGGAAGCAAAGGGAAGGCTTCCCTGGGGAATGTGTGTGTGTGTGTGTGTGTGTGTGTGTGT
>JAVQJF010092348.1:0-22560 GCA_036023855.1 Gadopsis marmoratus
CTATTTGTGGAAATATTCCTCTCTCATCAAATAGGTTAATAAAAGCTCTACCCGCCTGGTTTTCCCTCCCCTACATCACTGGTCTCAGCTCACAACCCCCCCCCCCCCCCACCCCCACCCCCTTTATTTTGGAGCTTTTTGTCTGTCCTGAGAAGCTAGAGGCCCCCAGGTTTGCAAGCTTCCCCCAATCTGATCAAAGACACTTCCCACCACCTCCTCTTCCTCCCCCCCTCCTCCATTCCCACTCTTTTTCTCCCAAGGAATGAATTGTAAATTCGTCTGAGTATTATGGTGGTGTTGCAGGGTTGAGGAGGTATTGCTGTGGCTCTCATGTTTTGTTTTCCCTTCTTCTTTTCCAAAAGGCTCCCTCTTTCACTCCTCTCTCTGTCACCCCACCCCCACCCGCACTCCCCCTCCCCTCCCCTCCCTCACACCACCCGCCACCCTTCTCTTCATCTTAAGAATCAGATGAAACCCATCGAGTGCCGGAGAGCTTTTAAGCATCACTCCGTTTCTTTTCCCCCCTTTTCTTTTCCCAGGTCCAGCTGGTGAGCCCGGCCCTCGGTTCGGCCTTTTGCGGCCTCCTCAAGGGCCCTGTCTTTCTTTTTTTTTTTTATTTATCTTTCTCTCCTCCTCTTCCTCCTCCTCCTCAGTCCCACTCCACGACCTCCACCCCGAAGTGAGGGTCTTACAGAGGAGGGAAGTTCGAAATGAGGCCGGATTTTTTTGTTTTTTACACCGTTCCTCCCTTTTTTCCAAGAGAGTTTTGCAAAGAGAGAAAGCTCGATTAAGGCGATTTTCTTTTTTCTTTTTTTTTTTTAAATACCGTCCATTTTGAGCTTTTATCAGAACCTGCACAATAGCCCTCGGCTTGTTAAGTCCTTCCCAGAAAAAAAGAAAACCTAAAGCAGTGAGTTGTGTTTTGCAGCTTTCCTGGCTAGAAGGGGTTGTAAAAAGAAAGGAGAGGGGGGAAAGAAAGCTCACAAAACCTGTGAAACAGAATAAGAAAATGGCGTGAATGAGCAGTTCTTCCCACCGTTCATTTTCCTCTTCATGCAGGCAAGAAAAAGAAGTGTTATTATGTGTCACATCAAGAAGGAAGTAAAGAGAATTCTTGGGCTTTTTGTTTCCCCAGAATTTGGATATAGGAGGAGGAGGACGACGAGAGAAACGGGTGGACAGAAAACAAATTAAATCATTTTTTTCTTTCTCTTGTTGTTTGTGAATTTAATTGTTGGTCCCACCTCTCTCTCTCGTCTCTTTTCTCTCTTATTCTTCAGTTGTTTCACTATTTCTTTGAGATGTCTTCCTTCCCTCTTAACATCTATTTTTCCCCTCCGTCTTTTTCAAATCGTCTTTCCACCTTTCTTTCTGTCTTTCTGCTAATGGCCGGGTACCTGTACAGTAGCTATTAATGTCATTATAAGCTCAATGTGAGTTTTTTTTTACACGAGATTTATGTCTTGGACAAAAATGCTGTTCACTATAGGAAAGTCACATGAATTTATATTAAAAAATTATGTTATGTTAACAAAAATATCCCTTTAAAACACCTTTTATTTATTTCATGCAAGCACATTAAGAGCATGAAACCTCCGAACTTGAATACTTTACGTTACCATTCACCGTTTTCAAAAGCATTAGTGTTTCAGGCTCTTTCACTCCCAAATGTGATTTTTGGAGACACATTTGGTCTGTTTTGCTTTCTAATATCTATTTGTCAGCGAATGTTCATTCTCTGCACAAAAACCCTTTAATATAAAAAACATTTACTGAGGCGGAAGATTTTACAGTTAGTGTACGAGATAAAAGTAACCTTGGTGACATAAATCTTTCAACACTACATAGCTGATAATTCTGTCTTTAGAAATTGTAAGTAAAAAGTAAAAACAAATACAGCAAAAATATGTTCTACTAGAATTGCCTTGTGTCCTTGTGTCAAACATTTGTCCTTAAGAAGCACCGGACCGAAATAAGGGTCAGTCTATAAAATATTGATTGAGCCGATCCCAGCTGACATTGAGCGAGACGCAGGGTTGAATCAATATCTTTAACCAAATATATGGAGAAACCGCTTGGTGGTTGCCATGGCACTAAACCAGTAGACTGGAGACATGAGGCTTGGGCCAGAGTCAGACTTGGACTCGACACTCGACAGCCTAAAGACTGGAACTAGACTTGAGACTCAAAAACAAGAACATCAGTTAAGTATAATAAGCGATTTGCGTATTAAAACTCGAGGCTGGACTTGGGACAGATCTTCACTAACCTGAAAGTGATTCATAAATTGGTCACATGATGATAAGACACTTCAGATGATCTCTAAAAGGATTATCTGTTTTTAATACATCACAATGTCTGTTAATCTCACCAGTGCGTGGCCGGAGGTCACTCCAGCCGGCTGCCACGCCGCCATCAGCTGTGGGGCATCCTGCCAGTCTGGCACGCAGACAGGCCGACTGGGGCTGTGCACTGGGACCCCAACACGCACACACACACGGGCATGTCAGCTTTTGGCAGGGGCCGGCAGAGCTCTGTTGGGAAAGCTTCATGAGCTCAAAGGCTACAGGACGACTATCAAAGAGCGACGAGGAGCTTTTAAGATCGGCTCAGTTTCTTTTAGAAAAGGCAACAAACGCGTGGGCCACAAAGTCCTCTCCAACTAGTTTCCTTTATCCCGACAAGAAACGCCACCACCTTGCTGTTTGCAGAATGCGTGAGCGTGTTTGTGTTTGTTTGTGCAAAGAGGATGAACGTAATCGCCTTTCGCTGCTCTAAAGGGAGTCGACTGGCAGATGTTAGCCGGATGAAACCGTCCAACACCTTTTTATATGTGTGTTTCTGTGCGTGTACGACAGGTGCCAAGGAGATTGATATTGCAGCCACTCTGGAGCACCTGCGGGACCAGAGGCCAGGAATGGTTCAGACCAAGGTAACACGCACACACAGCAGAGTCTGCCTGTTCATGTTGAAAGCGTCTGATTTGTGACAGGAAGCACTGCAAACACAAAACCTATTTTAACAATCTGACACTGACATTTTGAAGATGCTGAGTGTGATGAGGTCATTTGGCCCTCCAACCTAAATGACAGCATAGGTCAGTAAAAAGGAGCTCTTCACACACCATTTACCACAGAAGAAGAGGTGCAACGGCAAGACACTTAGCCCATACAGTGTATAATCATGGATCTCTGGCTTGTTGTGTCATGGAAAGACACAACAAGCCTGTTGAAGATCACCTCCAGACGTGTTTCATCATGTATATAAATTGCTTTACTTCCAATGATAATTTGTGACCCGACAAACTATTTGTGAGGGTCACACAAAATCATTCTGTACAGTGAAGCTTCCAGTGTTTATGCTAAGCTAAGCTAATCGACTCCCACCTCTGGCTCCATGCACAGACATGAGAGTTGCATCGATCTTCTCATCTAACAGCAGCCTGTTACGAATAATGTTACACTACCAATGTACGGTTCTGTTCTTGTACACCGTTTACAGTTAACGGTCATACGGCTTGATATTTATGTATTGGCCACGTTGACCTGTGACATTGCATTTAATTTTTTTTTTTGGCCCGATCCATCGCACAAAAGGCTAATGTAACTTGCCTTAAAGTGAAATTGCATTACAGTTACTGGACTACTGGAAGCGGCATTGCTGCATCACTAACTGCACACTACCTTTATGCACAAAACGTATAAGCAAATGTAATTTTTAAGCGACTCCAACAAACATCCAAGGTTTCACCAAATGTAAGGAGACAAATGGAAAACCAACGATTAATGACACATTACATTAGTGGAGCACGTGCAGTGTAACCTACTGCACATGCATTTAAGACTGATCGTACACATCGTCTAACAGACAGCCGCCCCTGTCAGGAGAGTTTGGAAAGAAAGTCAGTTTCAGGGAGCGTCTCCGCAAAGTCACAAATGTCATCTTGCCAATCTTGAATCTGATATTTTGTCGATGACAGTTGCTGGGATCAACCCTGTGACCTTGACGTCACAGTACGGCCTCTCTAACAATCAATCGCACCTCCTTTAAAGCTTCATTTCACCTGAAAGTCTTAACGCGGGATCGTAGTCTTTGTGCCCCGTTGTGAGACGAGGCATGGCTCATTCCTCTGCATCAGGCAAGATCAATCGATTTCTGAAACGTAATTGAACGGGGATTAGAGTCAGGTCTGCCCAGATCACAGAGCAATATGTAGAGAATTCAAATGGGAGGTTATAATCTGTGCTAAAACCTGCTCCCAGGGTAGCAATATCAGATGTTCTGGGGCAACCTTATTAGTTGTATGAACTGAATGAAACCCAAGAATATGTGTTTGCAATGGAAACAGTTTCATCAAGTGAATGACAAAAGTTAAGAAAGTCTTTTGTTGGTATAATAGTCCGCTATATGGACCCTTTCAATCAACGTGACCATAAATACATGATACACACTGTAAAACACGCTTGCGCACAGCCTCAGAGACCTCAGCACTTCACCTAAAACAACCAGTCATTCCTCGTCACACTGAGCGCAGGACGATGCCACGTCGCTCTGGAAAGTTCAGTTACCGGCTGATCTGTGAACATAATTGGAAAGAAAAGCCAGGATGTGTGTAAAACATCGGCGGTATCGATCCGCGCTTTATTAAACCATGTATCCTGAGCAAGCGGCTGTCATGGCGTTCCTCACACATTGATTCCCCTTGTGGTCAGAAGTCCCAGCCTCAGCACTCAGATTGCATTTCTGATTTTGATGAGGCAAGATGCCGTTCGGGCCATTAATCCTCCACTTCCTGTAGTGATACAGTAAACTAAATGTGTAGGTCATCTAAACATGACTAAATATGACTTCTAAATACTTCAAAATAAAGTGGTTTCTAAGTACCAAGTTGCTAAATTTATCACAATCGTATTTTAACGTAGTAATCTTCTAGAGAATGTTGTATCTGCATCTTTACTAAGAAGAACAGTTATTTGTCGCCTAATCTTTGATTGGTGTGCAATTGTAGCGATTATTTAGTCAACTGTAAAGCAAAATATAGATTCAATTATTGATTTCCCATAAAAACATGCAGCGGAGGTCATGGTAGTTTTTTCCAGCCCTGAGAAGCCTAAGAGACAAAACCCAGGGCGAGAAAAGAAAGCAGGAACTCACTCGATCTGAAGCTTTCAGCAATGGCCTTGTTCCAATGAAAGGAAATATTAATGCTACAGACTAAATTTACATTTTAGACAAAAATGTGTTTCCAACTTTGTGGCAACAGCCTGTGATTGGCCCTTTTTTGTGCCAACATGACAATGATCCAGTGCAGGAAGCCAGCTCCATAAAGAAACTGCTTTCCCAGCTTGGTGTGGGAGAGCCTGACTGGCCTGCACAGACCCCTGACCTCGATCCCATCCCAACTCCTCGGATGAACCCGGAACGCTGACCACGAGTCAGGTGTTATGGCCCAACATCAAGCCTGAAACCAGAAGAGTGGAGGCTGTTATAGCAGCAGATAAATGGTTTTGGACTGAGATGTTCAAAGGTCACATGTGGATGTGCTGTACCTGGACTATGGTGACCTGACACTATTCAGAGAGATTTCAGTGGGCAAATCCAACTCAAACTACAGAACAACATTATTGGACGGTGTTAACCAGCCAAAGCGGATCTTCCAAGTTGTTTTTGCAGGATTCATCATCTTGCCAAAGGGCTGTTTGGCATCACTGAAATCAGACCTGTGACTAATCCGCTCTGCTGTCCAGGGTTTTGCTCCTACATGTGTGTTTCAGTGCTTTTAACTTTCCTCGTCTCTTTTCTTCCGTTCTTTGCCTCCCTGCAGGATCAGTTTGAGTTTGCGCTGACGACCGTTGCGGAGGAGGTGAACGCCATTCTGAAAGCTCTTCCACAGTAGGAAGGAAAACCTCTTTCTGATGATGGACCTCCTCGGCGTCTTCTCCTTTGCTGTCTCATCTAGAGGACGGTCCCTATTAAAACTTCCTTATATTTCCTCCTCTCGTCTCGTCTCGTCTCCTTAATTTGTTTCCCTGTTTCCACCTCTCTCCTCTCATCCAGACCCTCTCTTCCTTCTCCTCTTTACCCCACTTGTTGTTCATATTGTCTCGTTTTTCTTGTCCTCTCCTCTTCTCCCCTCTTTTTATGTTGCCTCCTGGTCTCCGGTTCTGTCCCGTCTTTTGCCTCTGTGCTTCCTCCCAACATCTCTTCCCAGCTGTCCTCCTTCATTTTGTTCTCATGTCCTTCTCTTTCTTTTATCCAATCCTTCCCCATTTTGTCTTCATGTCCAAATATCTCCTCCGTTCTTTCTTTCCACTCCCCCCCTCTTCACTTCTTCAAACCACCTTAGAAAACATTGTGCCAGGAAACAATTGAACCAGTCCTGTACATAGATAGACCTTCCTTCTATTGTAATGATCCATGCAGCCTGTTTTCTAAAGTGACATTTAAACATCTCTATGTTCTGTTTAGAGTATATTTATCATAGTTTAAGATTCTAGATGAGGGTTGGCCTCACAGGCGTCAGTTTGGTATGGCAGGATTTGGCACTTTGGCAGCTCAAAGTAGTTGGATCTTGAAGCACTACTGATCCAGCGACCTCAAATGATTTACGACTAAAATCACTTCAGTCAAAATCATTTTTTACCCCATTTTATATCATTATAAATTGGATATTTATGGGGTTTAAACTGCTGTTTGGGCACTAGCAATTCGACATCATCACTTTGGGCTCTGGGAGATTGAATTTTCACAATAATCTGAAACTTTATTGACTAAACAATTAATTAATAGAAAAAGTGGCCAGAGATATGATTCTAATTTCCCACGTGATGTTCAATGTGAGTATTTGCCGCCTTGCCATTTTACTGAATTGATGCCCTTGCTTTCAGAGTGCTTGGCGTTGATCATCGTGTCTGGATCAACAAATCGTGTACTTGTATCTGATAGTGCCATGCTTTCTGATATGTTTTCATCCAATACGCTAGTGTCACAGTGTAACTCATCAGCAGCCAGTGTTGGCCAGTAAGGTTTTCTACCTTAACAAGGGATTTCATCTACCACCGAGGATTATTTCCCTTAGCAGCAAGTGATGAAAAAGAACAGGGAAAAACTTGTACTGGTGTGTAATTTTCATTATCCTAGCAGAAGCAATATTTTGTTTCTTCAATCTCTCGTGGACAACCGACATTGTGGCTTGTCAGTGACGTTACACTCATGTCTGCCTTAATAAAAACACAGTAGATGGCCTGGTAAATGTGCCCAGCCACCTGGAAACGAGGCTAGCATGCAACGCTTCATTTTAAAATGGCTTCATTCCAGCGGATTAACCTGTGGCTTAAAGGTTTGCTGTGCTGCTACTTAATGAAAACCCTTCCGATAAACACAGAACATGCAGTCTCTAATAATCTGGTGGCAGGAAGTTACCTTCTGTCCAAAACTTTGTGAGAGTCTTTGAATGAGTTCGACACTGGTAATCTTGTGTATTTTAAATAATTAATTATTAATTCATTTGAACCACAGAATGCTGGAATAAAGCCTTTATAAAATCCAGAGTTTCTGACTAGTTTTATGTTCAAAGAGAATAGTCTTGCTTCTGAATAGCAGTTCTTCTATGTAGCATTAATGGATGATTTGTACATGTACAGTATCTGAACCTGTATTGCATTAAAAACTAGTTTGCAGTGACACTCGTCAGCACCCAAAAGCGTTTTGAGACTAACTGGGTTTTTGTTCATTTGTAAATGAAAGGACGTCATTAAAGGACCATACCAGTGATTTTGTTTGCATGTTTTGGCCCATTTTACTTCAAACTACTTGCTGCAAACCAAATTATGTTCCTGTTTTGGCATTTTTGAACATACAGTATTTTACTTATATTCCAGGCAGCCATTCATTTCCAATTCATTTCGGTCCAGTCAGTCTTCACTTACAACCACATTGCCAAGCCAAAATAATTGAACCAAAATTGTTGTTCTAATTATATGTAGAAGGTTTGAGCAGTCTGCTAATTTGTGAGCACATTGTATGGAAATTAATGGAAACCAATGGCTGCCTAGAAAGCAGACAAATTACATAGAAAATCTGTAACTCTCCAGCATACATTCATAAATTACCAGCATTAATGAGAAGTGTATTTGCTTTGTTTTTAAGGGGGTGAAAAACACCAGTATGGTGCTTTAAGATGTGATCGCTCCTACTGTCTGTATCCGTGGGTGCATTTTCATTCTGCCCAATTTAAAGCCTCCATGGGCTCGTAAACAAAAGTTACACTATTCTCGGATAACCTGTCTAACCTAATCTGAAGATCAGCCCGGAGATCGTTTTGCTTTTCTTGGATTTCCAAACACGAGGAACTCCTTGGGTTTTTGGCCAGAGTTTGTGGGCTGAGAGAGATAATACTGCTCATAAACCCTTTGGTTTTTGGGTCTGTTCTTGTAAAGTTCTGAGAGAACAGCGATCAAATTCAGGTTCAGCTGTTCAAAACACTACTAGCATGCCTGGAGGGTACACATCCGTTATCTAAAGATGACATTGGGAAACCAGCTCATAGTTTGTGTTAATTTCACAATTTTCCATTGGCTGACAGTAAATTAGCTATTTGAATTACCAACAACATGACTTGCATACGCTGTGCTACTAGTGGCTATTTATTTAGCTAAATCAGTGTGCTGTACTTTCCTGTGCTCTTGACAAAACTCTTTAAGCAAAAGTACAGATGTTGTTTTATCTCAGGCTATTTATTGCACATGCAGCTACAAGGATCTGAAAAAAAGTGCAAAAGCCAAGGATTATCATCTCCAAACTGTGCGGATCACGAGTTAAAGCGAGTTGAAAGGTGGTGCAGTATCAATATGATGTAATACTGCAGCAAGCTGGTGTCATCTTGTTGTTCATCACAAAATTGAAACATGCTGCAAGAAATGCTCCTCATAACAGCCTGTTCAGTGTAGAATGACACCTTATTTTTTTACTGTCATGTATGTTTTAAAGAAGTGAAACTGCATTGCAAGAATTGGAACGATCCGCTACAACCAGTCAAAACTAAACCTGATATAATGGCTGGTCTGCTCCATTAACACTGTACATAAACCAAAAAAACAACAGAAGATATTTTGTTCTATCGGTGTAAACAACTTGTGAATAAAGTCTCATTGTCGATGCAGTATTGTAATGCAATCCTGACTCTTTTGTCTCTTTTCTTTCCCTTTCTTACTGCTGTTGTGCACGTGCTTTGGAGGTAATTGGACACAATCATTTTTACCATCCAGGTGGGTGATTTTTAGAGCATTGAACAACCGGCGGCATTTTAAATCAGATACGGTGTTGTTGGGTGTACTCGTGATACAAAGCGCCACCCTGCAGTGGATGGGGCTTGCAGCTCGACATTCGCCGTATCACAATTTCTTTTCGACGCTCATCCAATCAATGCTTTCTCAGAACACCTACTCTTCTCTTTCACCATCACTCTGCTTCTCATTCACAGTTCAAAGTACATCCATGGGTGCAATGGAAATGCGTGAAAAAGAACTTGGGCTTTGATACAAACCACAGTTCAGGGGTCACGGTTTTGTTTGGTCCAACAGGAAAAAGAAAACTAAACTTTAATAGATTTTACAGTGTAAGGAGTACACAGTGGTCATAACTCCTGCTGTGACAATGTGCTTAAAGATTTGCATACGGTCAAAAACTACGCTAAAAAACAAAAGGCAATGGGTCTGTATTGCACTATGCACTAGGAGTCTTTATTCCAAATTCAAACTATTGGGGAAAATATTAAAAATTCAATCTGTAGTGATTTGTTCAAATTCAAAACAGGCCGTTCCTAAAACGCAGTGCCCATCTGATTCATTGCATATACTCTGTTGCACTGGTTATTCTTGCTCTCAAATATGCTAACACAAAATGGGAAAAAATAAATCAACTAGCGAGCCATGGAACAATCACGACGCCAAACTGTGCGAGCAGTAAAATATTTTGAATTCACCGCGTCAAGATTGATGCTCAAAGGTACGGCTTTTGTTGACTTGACAAAATATCTGGCTCTTTAGTTGCTAGATGTCCCACTGTCTTCCACCACCAGGTAGGTCGCTGACTTTGCCTGGACACGAAGTTGAGGAGGCTGAGGCTGAGCAATACAGTAAGCCTGCTGTGAAGCCAAAAGTCTGAGCGAAAACGAATTGGTGATAATTCTACATGATGATTTGAGCACAAGCAACCCCAGTCATGTTGTCGTCAGATATTTTACGGACTTAACACACTTAAAAATGTCAAGTAGGTCGATCTTCTGTGCTGCTTTGACAATCAGCTCGTTAGTTGGAAAGCTTCTCTGTGGCCAGAATGAAATGTCAAAATATCTTTTGTACACATAGGCGTGACAGCAGCTTAGCATTGCTATTCACCCAGCGTCTCTTATGATGAAGTGGAGTGGATGAATAGCTTTTTTAGAGTGCTTATTCAGGTGAAACAGCAGCCTGGTATTGATCGTGGAGAAACCGCTCTTGGTACATAAGCTAGTGTTGCTGGCCAGCAGTGTTGACTTAAGGGAGTAGGAAGTAGGGAAATCGATTTAGCAAGATTCGGGTTTCTCAGTGATGAGTCATGCGAGTAGATTTGGAGGATCTAAGTGTTGTATCTTCACGCCGAGCTGCACAGCGACGGCAGCTCCCACCGTCCTGTACGCAAACCCAGGGCAGCTGGGATGAGGAGAGATTTGAGAAAGACGCCTCAAAGTCAAAGATTTTCCCAATTAGATTTGGTGTTTCCCTGTGCCTTTGAAATAACTGTGCGAAAGCGCTTTGCAAATAAACTTTGCTTGGTTCCAGTCATTTGCACTGTGGCTAAACTCTCCAATGGGAGTTGATGAATGGGAGTTGTGATGAGACTTCTGCCACGCAGATCACTTTGGTTTTATTGGTGGAGGTTTTGAAATCTCCTCCACTGAGACTTCAGCCACTGCCACAATTAAAGGGTGGTTAAATGGACGTTTGTGCGCACACACCGTTAAGGAAATGACATTTGACTAAATTCAACAGCAGCAGTAATGATGTCCTAAGCAGCTCTGTGTGATCCACAGACCTCCATTCCGATGTGTCCAGTAACTGCAATTGCTGATCACATTACAAGTGTATCGTTACCAATCATATAAGCAAAAAGATCATCAGGGTTCTTCCCTCGGAGACCATGAAAATCCACAGTAGATTACTTTCTTGGAGATATCTTGTCGATAATATAATGTGAGACAGACGGACCTCACTATTCTCAACTGATGCTCAAGTTGTCGTGGCTAAAGCCACTTAATCATCTTTTGTATCATTGGTCCTTACGATAGTCTTGTAAGTCACTAATCTCTTCTGCCATGCCAGTTGTAACATTTTAGCCTTTTGTCCTCTTACGAATCAGCAGGTTTTTTATTTTTTGCCCTTCTGGTTTAACCCTAAGCCTGCCCTGGACAACGAGTAAATCTTTCTCTTACCTTACTCGTTTGACTCCACAACCTGTGTTCCTGAGCAGTTACACAGAAAAGTAGGCTTGTATTTGATACGTTGCTACCGAAATTAATTCATATATAATCTTGTTTTTTCGAGCTCAAACCGCTGTTGGGTGGATTCTGGTCTTTGATGCGAGAACGTCTGGGCGGCCGCAAAGAAGAAGAGCTGTGAGCTGGTCATTATTTTTTATTACCCGCACACACACACACACACACACACACACACAGAGATACGCATTTGCAAAAATTACATTTTCAGGAATGAGGAAATGTATGTTTATATTTCCTTTGACACGTCTGCATATTTGAAATTGTACAGTGTGGATATTAAGGGCCTGCGAGGTCATGAAACTCATTCAGGAAATAAATGACTGTGAGAACTTTCAATGTAAGTGAAAAAGGAGAAAAACATAATTGCCTCGACTTGTTCCCCCCCCAGACAGCTGCACTGAGACTCACAGTAGTTCACTTGTTGTTTTTTTTTTTTTACATCTAAACCAGATGCATTGTGGAATATTCTCAGCGATTCTCCCGCTAGCTAATGAGGTTCCCCTAAAAGTCAGCAGTCATGTCTGAGTGCAGCTGAAAATCACCTGCTGCTGTTTGCTGTGTCACTGCCGGGGCTGCAAATAGGCCATTGTTGTTCTCGCAGCGAGCAGAAATCAGAAGAGAAGAGAACTGCACTTCACAGACGGATGCAGCAGTTTTGTCTGCCGAAAAGAGACATCAGCAATTTCACGACGGCAGCTCAAATATCTTGTTTCCCCCCGTTCGCGCATTAGTCTGCGAGGAGCGTACGCACGCAGCTGCATATTCTGTGACTGCCTCAGTGATCAGTAGGCGGCGTTGTGGACGAGGTGACTCATCGTTTCACTGTGAGTGACAATCACACACACTCTCAGTGTCATAACACAGTCACGTTTAACTGATTATTTACCTGAGGGCTTACTGAGCGCACATAAATAAACATAACTCAGTCATAAAACCATATTTGTAAAATCTCCCACCTGGGAGCTTCCAGCACCTGCAGACTCCTGTCAGTGAGCTGGTGGGATTGAGTGCCCGACTAAAAGGCGCACAGGGGCCTCAATGGCTCTGTTTGCACATTCTCATATAGGGCTCAGACATCGTAAACAAGTTAAAGGGAAATTTGGGGTCTAAATGGCTAATACTTACCAAACGTATTGGAATTGCTCCAGTAGGTCGCCTCCACCAACACAATCCTTGCGGGCAATTGCACCTGTGATAAGTCCGTCCACTAAACGTTCTTGCTTTTGCCGCCGACAGGCTCAGATTGTTATTCTGAGTGTCTGACAACATCATGGAAATGACCCCTAGCAGAGACAGACTGTTACAGAGTACGATCCTTTTTTGTTTAGCCAGAAACGTCGTCGTCTTCCCGCAACAACTGAACCTCTCGCAAGACATGAGAGCGAGGCTTTTCCTCGAGGGAGACTTCTGTTTCTGGCACCCCTTCCTCGCCCATCTGTACGTCAACATGTGGAGCTGGCTGATCAGGCAGACGGGACAACGACACGTAATTTTTAGTTGAGTCGTCTTGTCGTACTGATTTTTCGCACTCTGCCTCTGGCGTTCTGACTTAGTAAATGCCCCTGAAGCTCTCATGTCTGAACTGATGAGTCTCACAATCAGCAGCTTGTTTCACTGATGCGACATCTTCACGATGAAGGTGAATGAGGGCAGTTTAATTGGCCCAATTTCCAGCAATATTTCCAGCCCAGTTATGAAAGTGCAACGTCCAGGTGTTTGCATTGCGCTGTGCAGGATTTGAGCGATGATCACTTTCAACCAGCATCTCAAAGAGACGTGAAAGTAAATTATTAAAATCGAAAAAAAATAAATAAAAATGCATTCTGTCATTTATATCACCCCACAGATCTTTTCTCATTACTGCCTCAATCAATTGGATTACTAACGGCCACGGCTGTGACTCTGGGTGACTCTCGGCTCCACCTCCCCTGCCCAGTTCACCCGCTGCGAGGACACTTCTGGCATTTAGTTGATCATTTTCATCGGTGTCACACGTGCGGCGCCCCCAATATCGCCCGCCGTCACTCATCATTAGCACGTTTATAAGCACGCGTCCAATGGCCGCCCTCGCAGGGAATTTAACCATTTGCATAGAAAAATTGCTTTCCTCCGTGCGACGAGAAAGGACTGTTTTGCATAATTACAAATGATGTGCGGCTGCCGGACCAGACTGACATGTGCACGTGAGCGAATTAAGGAGGAGAAAGGGTCTGTGATAGATACGATGTGTGTCGGTGGACATGAAGGACGATCACAGCTGAATAAGAAGCGGATTGACATGTTGGAAGGTGGAGACTTTTATTTTATTTCCTGTGCGTGTGTTTTAAGTGCAGCTTTTAAAGATAAGGATTAAATTGTTTAATAAAACCTAAAATGTAAAAACAACTTTTAACTCTTAAAAGGTTTCAGACTTAAATTAAGGGTTAAGGGAAAATTTTCATCTTAATTTTATGCTACAACACTTTAAAAAGTTATGTTTTGTCTTTGACCTCCACCACATCCCTCAGCGACGTTTATTCGCAGTGCATTTTAAATTAACAGCTTAAAATGAATAGCTCGACAGTTTGATGCGCACGTATTTACTTTCTGTCTTGACAGTGAGATGGTGTTGATATCGGTCTGTGCATTACGTGCAGAGGGGTTACAGTTAGCCTAGCTTAGCATGAAAACTGGAAACGGAAATGGGCTCTGTCCACAGTTGAAAGAGGCGTTCTTTAAAAAGAGACACCACAACGTGTTAATCGCCGTTTAAAATGTGGACACAGCCAGGCTAGCTGTTTTCCCCCGCTTCCAGTCTTTATGCTAAGCTAAACTAAGCTTATCGCCTCCCAGCTCTGTACTAACGCACAGACGGGAGAGTAGTATCGAGGGAAGGCATAGAATTCAAAATATTTGGTCAGAATTTTGCAAAAGTTACTTTTACTTAAAGGTACATTTCAATCAGGAGAAACTTCAGTTTGAACATAATAAAGATGAGGAATGTTAAGAGTCATTGGACAGAATACAAAACATGGGCACTGAAGGAAAAAAACAACCCACGACAGATCAAAATATATGCAAGATATAAAAGTGACCCGTAAGTTTTCTTTATGCATCGATCTTCTAATCTAGGTCTTGACAAGAAAGCCAATAGGCACATTTCCCAAAATGTCAAGAATAGGGTCATTGTGTTTCTTGCGTAGCTACATCCAGGACAGATAGTGACAGAAAAATGGCCACACAAATGGTGGCAAGCCAAAATGAGATTGACGCAGCTGTAATTGTTGCAAGCCGACTTACAGAAACTACTAGTTGGTTAGGTCAAAACCAAATACAAGGTTTTTTTGTTTTTTAAAAACACTCCCTTTAAGAAATCAGCTAGAATGAACATGATTTCCGGCTGATTGAATAAAGCAGGGAAAAAACGTATCCTTTTTGTTAGTAGCATTGTCAGCACAAAATCCCGTCTGCCTCCTGAATGTTTCCCTGCTGTCGTCTGCCAACATAGAAAGCGCAGCAAACAGATAACTGTCAACTCGATCAAAGACACTGCACACAGATTTCCGTGTAAACCTAAGGTCTATGAGGTGATTACATTATTAGATTATCTCTGTGCACTTTCCCTTCTCAGCAACATGCAACAAGTATATACACAACTGATGAGCATGTGTACTACGATCATGTTCGCCCTGTTTTTATTCTCAGGGAAAATTCAGTTCAATTCATTACAGTTTTATTTATAGCGCCGAATCACAGCAGAGGTTATCTTTGGTGTCACGGCCACACCAAGGAAACAAACATATTTGCTCAACTTTGTGACCAGCAACATATACAGAGCGGGCGCCTTCCCGAGGATTAGTTTGTTAAGAGAAAAATAATGCTCCACATTAAGGAGGTAGAGAGGGTCATCCATTAATCTCAGGCATGGTGGTTCTTGCCCACCTGTCCACGTGTCGAAGTGTCCTTGGCAAGGCACTGAACCCTAAGTTTCTCCCGGTGGAGACCAATCTGTATAAGAGCTATGTAAGTCCATTTACCATAACAAATGGGGGAGGTCTGGGCCCCTGACCTAAAACTAAACTACCAACCAAAGCCGTGGAAAATGGTTAAGGAAAAGGAAAAGGTTGCAGTCTCAATTAAATGTTGGAAAGTCAACACTCGTGTTAATTTGTAGGATGCAATGTTTAGGAGACAGGGCTGCAGCTTGAGGGCAGAAACAGACGTCTATGATTGGAAGAGGCAGATTGCCGTTAGCCATTTTCCTTCAGGTAATATCCGGGGCAGCTTTAAGGTTGTGGGCGTGAAGACGGATGCGAGCAGTTCATCGACCAGCTCGACTCTCCTGTCACGCGGCAACGCGGGGACCCTGTGCTCGCTAAAAGCTCTTTGCTCAGAACTTTCCATCGATGCCATTTCTCGGGCCAACTTCCTGCCCTATCTGTCTCGCTCCGGTGGCGCTGGCAGTGGAGTAGAGGAGCACCCGAGCTGGGAACCAAGACGAAGACTCGAGGTGATAACAGAGCCGGAGATAAAGCAGACAGAGAAGACGCGCACACAACGTGCTGCGGCGTGTTTCAGACGGATGTGTTCGAGAGCTATTAGAGCCTGTCACAGTTGGCTTGTCACGGATCTGGTACACACACACACACACACACACGCACACACACACGTCCCAGCTTGCACAATCCTAATTCTGGAACGTGTACACGCGCTAGCTGACATACTCCCCACTGTGGCAATCACGCACACACTCGCTCACCTCCTTCCTTTCTATGTGTCTCTCTGTAATACTCTCACTCACTCACACTTTCACACACACACACACACACACACACACACACACGTCTGCCATCCTTCTCTGGGAATCAAAGACTGCGGCAGCAGGTATTTTCGACGTGCAGACTTGAGCAATTTTCAAAGATAAGAGCGGCTGAGTGGCTCCTCCGCCATCTGGGTGGTGTGTGTGTGTGTGTGTGTGTGGGTGAGAAAGAGACCACAGACCAAACACTTCTGTCTCTGCAAAATGTCATCCAGCGTCGCGGAGGAGGGACAACCGTGGCCAGGTGTGCTGCATAAAGGGCATCTGCAGGCGAAAAGCACACGGTCCAACTTTTTATTTTTTGGGAGACAGCGTTAACACGAGAAAGCGTTTATCCCTGCAGCAGGTGTACACACAGATTTTGAAGGAGAGTGTGATTTGGCAACACCAAATGGCAAAAAGGAGATGTAAGAAAAAAGTGTTGTTGCTGCACCCCTCTACTAGTCAGGCCGTGGTTAATGAGAATAATATGTTTGAGACTAATTAAGTTTCCGTTAAAAATGTTCCCCCCTGTGCATCTTCAGCATTCCACCCTCCACTGAAAAGTAGCGCTAATGTGATTTCCAAATGTAGGTAATATGAAGTTATTAGTCAGCTAAATCTTATAAAAGCTGTCGGCAACAAGTTACACACACTCTTATGTATGCCATGAATCAAAACTGTTCCATTAGGGTACGAAACTCTGCACCATTATGTGACAAACACCAAAAGTTGGTCCTCGTCACGTTCACACACCTGATCTAAATCAAGGGCGTTTCCCACACTTGTCACGTCGTCAAAGGAGGGGCTGGCTGACAATTTGTTATGAATTCAGTACAATGACCTGGAGAGTTATGAAAAAATGTGCACATCTTTTAAGTTTACTTTATTTGGCATGGACAATAGAGCTGGGACCGGAACATGCAATTGTGCACAAGCACCAGATTCTCTGCATTGGGTGTTTTAAGCGGAATGCTAATTAATTAATAAGCAAAAGTTAAAATAGAAAAAAGACAAAGAAAGAAAGAAAAAAAATGAATACAAATGAAATATAAAATGTCATCAGGGCTTTATTGTGTCAGTGAGAAATGTGCAGTGCTTATTAATTCTGTGTTTTTTGCCAACGAAAGCATATCGCATTTGTGCTCCAGGCCAGTAGGGGTCGACACTTGGTTATAGTGGTGGCTCTCGCTATTATGTAATGCAATGCGCATGTGTGTTTAGTGTTGAGTGTGTTCTTACAAACCGAAATGGGGCTGCGACATGATTGAAATTCAACTCCCCGTGACTGTGCTACGGGTCAAACTACAGTAAGTCTGTTGACTCATCTAACAAGAAATAATCTGGCCGAGGCAGAAAGACCCAGCATGTCGTCTGAGTAGTGAGAGCGAAAGACTGGCTGCAGCACCTCTGTGCACTTACAGTGAAGGTAATAATGCTCACTTTATGCTTCACATTAGAAGCGTGAGGCAGGCCTTCCTATCTTGCAAAGAGAGCAGCAGTGGAATTAACGTCGCGTGGTTTCCAGCCATACAAGCAGCCAGAGCTCGCTATGTTCTGTCAACGTTCATGTGAGTCTAGAGAGACGTGCGAGGAAAAGGAGCTTTTAAACTGACTTTTTCTGATGATGAGCATCTTTTCATCTTTTATGTGCGTGATGTTGAGTGTGAGCATGTCTCACAACATCCCAGCTCAGTTAATTCACCCCGACCACATTTTTAATATATGGAAATAAACCTGTTAGAATGTTGTGATAAAATCCGGGACATTTTAGAAACCTTTTTTGGGCTCGCTCTGTTACAGAGTTTGGCTTAATTTAACTTGGAACGTTAAACTGGTAAATTCAAGGGTTGAACACACAGCTAAATTGGACATCCTTAATCAGTCGACATTTTCTAATTCGGCCCACCATTTTCCAGACTGTGAATTAAATCAATTAGATTGAGTATCCTTCCATTTGAAACCACGCAGCTGTCATGTAACTCTTTCCGGGTGTAACTGCGCCCTGATGCATTGTTCTCTGCTGAGAAACGAAGTGCATTTCCAGTGAAGACAGAAAGGAAAGCAGATAGAATGATACAGAAATATAAAGAGACAATGATATTTTTTTTATTTTCAGTGATTTCATTTTAGCCACCTGGCATCGCCAGACCAATTTGCAAATGTGAAGTATTCTGGAACCTCTCGGGTCGCTATCGATTTCCAAGGAGGGTTATGAACGGGCGCAAAACAAAATGCCTCTGGACGCCATTGGATAGACCTACAACCAATCAGAGCAACGAAACGTGTGACCTGTTGGAGGTTCGGCAATCACATCTTTCTTATCAACAGCAGCTTGTTCTTCTTATAGAGGAAATATACCGTCCAGTTCGTTTAATACTGACGCGATGGCAGATTCAGAACGTTCCACATCAGCGGCAGCCATCTTGGTTGTTTACTCCTCTGTCCAATCATCGTATCAAACTCGCCCTATATTGGATAAACGGTTGTGATTGGTCAGCGGTAAAACTGTTTGAATCTGCCAGAGCAAATAAAAGGTGAGCTCACAGATCATTATAGTGTACGACATAGCAGTGCGCAGACCATTTGCTCTTAAAGTTAATGCTAACTCTATTTGGATAGGATTCTTTTCTAGGACCGGTCGGGTGATGTTAATATTACATGTTAATATTACGGGTCATTTTAATCCCGCCTGGAGCACACAGGCCTGTGACTTTTCCTCCCCCTATCCCACCGCTAATTACAGTCCCAACTGTCTCTTTTGTTTGGCTCACTTGTTGGTCCTCCCATGATTCCTCCAAACAAAGCAACAAAATATATTGTTATTGTGGGCCTAGTACAGAGAAGAGCTGTGACTAAGATCAGCGACAATAAGGTCCAAGGACTGACAGTGCAAAGAAGGAATGAGGCGGAGTCAAGGTTTGACAACAGCTTGGAAGTATGAAGGAGCAGTTGCAGGCCAGCAGCAGGATTATGAACTGGATGCAAGCTGCAGCAGGGAATCTCTGCAGGGGGGAGGTGACAAGCACCTGGGCCACATCCCTAGTGGGAAAGGGCCAAATCCTCCTGATGTGAGGAGGAATCTTCAGGAGGGGTCTACTGCTGAGTTTAACTACAGAGGGGCAGGGCAAATGTATAATACCTGCCTCCCCCGGTGAATTTAACCCCATCCAAATAGTCCTTGCACAACCTGCTTTGACAATACTGCACTTAATCATGGTCATGCCATTAAAGCAGTTTTGAACTGGTGACAAAATGATGGTGTGATAGAGAGAGTGATGAGTGAGAGCCCAGTCTCATTTCAGATTCGCTCCTCCATGAGAAATCCAACCATCCATAATGCATCACATGTCTCCTAGCAACAGCCGGGAACCTAGCAACAGGATCTTAGCAACAGCCACAAACTGCCGGGAGTGGGTGTGTTTTCTCGCACAGCTGATTGGACGGACACACACACACAGATACATACAGAGAAAGCGTGCATATACAAACAGGACACACACATTGTAAAACACACACTCAATGAGCACAGGTCCGAAAATGCGCGCGCACACACATTAGGATGTTTAGGACACACACATTTACACTGTCAGGTTAACTACACACATGCACACTCCGATCAACTGCTGAGGTTTTTATTTTAATTTCAATTTTTTATTTGGCCAACTAGTACTCGCACCATGTTCACGGGATGTGTTGCTTTTTAAAGGGTCAGTTCACTCAAAATCGAAAATATCTATCTATACTCATTAATAGTATCCGTTTAATCAGACAGTGTTTGTTTTATTTGAGCAGCTTTTAATATCTGCGTCTGAGATTTCTGCCTTCGGCCAAAGCAGTCGGAGTTGAACGGCTTTTCAGTTGTGGTGCTCACACCATTAAAACACTGTATTCAATACGGACACTCATTTATATGTACAAGTCCCACACTCAAGCTTTAGGTAAACATATAGAGGCATTTAGTTTTGTTTAATTTTAGTAGTATTTACATTGTGCTATTGGTAACCCAGCCTTGTTTTCCAATTGGCTTTTTGGGTCATCTTTATTGTTGTTTTCACAGCGTTATCACAGTTTGACATGGTGTTAACAAATTAAGTCAAAGGAACTTTTTCACCCCCAGTTGAAACTATAAAGTCAGTTACACTCCACTGTCCATCTCACAGGCTTCCCTCCTATCTGTTCTCTCTCGCTCTCTCTCTCTCTCTCTGTGTTGTTTTGGCAGCTATAGCTAATATCAGCCGACTCTATACACCCCAGGGCAAAAAAAAATGAAGCAGAAGAAAAAAAAATAACCTCCGTCTTTAACTTTAAATGAGCTGTAATGGCGTCTGGGTCCCGTTTTTCCGCCAGATCCAATATGGCCTCGCATCCTGCAGACACACGGGCTTTTCAATTCCCGGGGCCAAAGGTGTGAGTATTATCTGGAGACTCATTCCCTGGGCTTAAATCGAAGAATGAAAAGTGAGGCTTAACTCACCTGCCTTTTGTGAGCTCATTCTTCATTCAGTGCCAGGCAATCTTCAAACCAAGAGAGGAGGAGGAGGAGGAGGAGGAGGAGGAGGAGGAAGGGTGCCTTTCAGTCAAGATGGCTTCCCCATTGTCGGCCTGAGCAGAGGTTGTTTGTAATGCGATTTTCAAACTTGATGTCATGAAAAATCAAAGGAGTCATTTCTTATTTGCAGAATCAGTGACACCTTATTAAATCACTTCTCAAAAGCCTTTTAATAATGGTAGCACACAGATTTATTTCCAACATGTCTTATCTGTTTTATTATCATCACTGTTTTATTCTTATATAATTATTATTATTGAGTATTGTAGTACATTCCTTTTGCATTATATTGACAGGGCGGTTGTGGCTCAGGAGGTAGAGTGGGTCGTCCATTGATCCGAGGGATTGAGGCTCCTCCTCCTCCTCCACATGTGTCCTTGGGCAAGACACTGAAGTTTCTCCTGATGGAGGCCATGCAAGGTCACTCGCCATCAGTGTGCGAAAGTCCATGTGAAGAACTTTGTAACTGTGTTTTGAAAAGTTCTGTATGGGTAAAGTTTATTATTATTTCCTCTTGGATTATGACATTAAATATTCTGGAATTCATCCTGACAATGATCTCTGGATTTACTACTGTAGGAAATGAACCTTTCCAGTATTAAATACCTCCTGGAGTAAGGATGTAAGGTGGTTATGGAAAGTTCGTAGAGGCTCCTTCATAGAGTCCCAACTATCAGCTGGCGTTAGTTTGGACTCACAACAGTTACAATGAGCTTCAATGATGACCCCGAACCACAGAGAAAGTCTCAAATCATCCATAGAAATGTCTCAAACAGCCCCTACAGCATAATGCATAATCCACTTCTCTGCAATTGATTGGTACTGTGTGTTCAGTATGTTTAAAAGAGTCGTCGCTTGGTCAATACATTTTCCACAATTTATACTTAAAATATTGTGCTTTCTTGAATACTAATTACACTAGAAAAACTGCATTTCCTGAAGAAAATGCTTGTGAATGCTGATGCTGAAAGGCCGTCGCTAAACTGGATAGCTGGCTTCAAATGTTGAATAATCCTGAAAATGCATGAATGACGTGGAATGTTTTAATATTTGTTGAAAAGCTTGCGCTAAACTGACTAGCTGGTTAGAAATGTTGAATGATACAGAAAGAAAAAAGACTAATTTCAAGTTTAAAGTAGAACTAAGTAGACAAACCTTGAATAAGTGTTTGGAAAGGATTTCTGAGTTCTGTCTGGCACCTATCTGGGGGGGAGTTAAGGTTTGAATAGCTTATGTGGTTTAAACTAGGACTACCTTGAAAAACCTTGAAAATGTGTTTGGAAAGGACTTCTGTCTGGCACCTATCTGAGTTCTTGTTCTTTGAAAATCTGTCCTTGTGTTTAGGCACTTGGGAAGCTTTAGAAGCATTTTGAGGGTTTTAACTGGGCTGTGATCTGGTGCCTAAAAAGTGCTGAGTCGTGATACAGACGGACACAGCTGATTAACTGATTAAACCTCCAGCAGTTTGTTTGTCTGTGTTGTGATTGGTGGACGGATGTTCAGGACGACAGGAAGAGACAGACACACACATGCAGTCCCAGAGACAGAGACGAGTACTTTTCCATATAACAGTCAGAGAGTATGGAATGATAGGAGTGCCACAATAAAGAATAAATATGTAAATAAAAGAATAAAAGAATATCACAATAAATGTGGAAATATAAAGAGAAATAAATAAAAGAATAAAAGAATAAG
>JAVQJF010092349.1:0-43808 GCA_036023855.1 Gadopsis marmoratus
TTATTACACATAACTTTATTTACATATGGACTATGATCTTCAGATTTTTTTTCTGGATTGTTTGAGTTAATACCAATGTCTGGTGCAAATTTCACTTGAATAGGCTCATTGGAAATACAGTTACTGGACAAAATATTGATGTGTTCGATACTTATTTCCCCCATTGTACAAATTGCCCAGTGGAAAGGGGGGAAAAGTGAAGCCAAAGTGTTGCATTAGACTGGCGAGCTAATAGTCGCGACTGTTCTCACCAAAAATACAGCTTATTGCAACCAGAAGAGACCAGAGGAGAGACCCAGGGGAACGCTGTTCATGTCCCGTGTGAAACCAAAAGTAAACGCTGACTTAGTTTAACTTCCGTACGTCCCTTAACTTACAGACGTAGCTTAATTTACACAACTAACATAGTTATTTTGACAGAACTTTCACCCAGGACACTGATGTTCGTGTCCCATGCGAAACCAAAAGTCAGCGTTGACTTAGTTTAGCTTCTGTATGTAACTTAACTTAAGTACGTAGATTCATTTATGTAACTAACGTAGTTATTTTAATTCAAACCATGGTCTTTTCCTAAACCTAACCAAATAGTTTTGGAGCCTAAACTTAACCAAACTACAACCATTTCGCAGTGTTTACCACATGTTCATTATTGCTGCCATGACGACAAAGGTCCAGTATGCCTATATATGTCGTCATTGGCAAACAACCTATGCTCCTGGGTGAAAGTTCTGTTTAGGTTGGAGGACTAGTTGTAACAGTCAGTAATGGATAAAATAAAGCAACAATATAGTGCTGGCTAACAGGTCTCAAATTTGTCAGTGCCATTCGGGTTCTGCTGGGTCGGACCCTAAAGACACAGACATGGGGCCGAGTTTGGGTTTCTGTTTTAGGCACTTGCAGAACTGTTTTGTTTTCTGGTCCTTTGTAAGGTGAAGCATCTTTCCTTTTTCTTTCTTCAGTCACCGTTCCCTATTTTTCTGTTTTGTGCCATTTAATATATTGAGAGAGAATAAAAATGTACATATTCAGGCTATGCACTGGCATTTTTAGTTTTCAGCAGCCTCATTGTGCTTGTGTCACGCCTCCATGTTTGAATGTGTCACTATGTGAGATGCTTTAGTCCAAATATCCTCCTGATGTATTTCATCTGACCATCATTCAGTAGAGGCTCTTGCCAGGTGAGTCTCTACTTACCTGTGTGGTGGGTGACACCTTGTAGACAAAACAATTAATCTACAGTCTTATGATGCATAATAAATTGGCTCCTATAATTATGACATTTCTTTTTTCTATAGAAAAAAACACTGTGTATAAAATAAACTT
The DNA here is from genome assembly GCA_036023855.1 of Gadopsis marmoratus. Classification (NCBI taxonomy): domain Eukaryota; kingdom Metazoa; phylum Chordata; class Actinopteri; order Centrarchiformes; family Percichthyidae; genus Gadopsis; species Gadopsis marmoratus. The sequence goes on from JAVQJF010092349.1 coordinate 1,324, forward strand.
TATACCAGATAAGTAAAAGCTGTTACAGAGCTTTACTTTGGTATAGCATGAGATATTTCAACAACTACTGGCCAGATTACTTTGAAATTTAGTCGGGACAGAGGGTGATTTCTAATCATTTGGTGATCCCCGACAACAGTTTAAGGGCAAAATTGCCTATTGACTGACAGGGGACCTTGATGACTATATATGGTATATACTCTGTGGTGTTTTCATGAAGTTTGCTGTGGATATGCATGGTCTCCAGAGGATGAATGCTAATAATCTTTACTGACATTAGCATCACCAACAACCATAAACATCTATGTGTACCCAGGAAATATCAGAATCTAACATTTCAATATCTAGACTATATCTGAGTGGGCAGATTGACCATGAAACTTCCCAATCACAAGCTTACTCCCCAGAGGATAACCCCCCTTTGATTTTAATGACCACATGAACGTTCCTCTAGAGGGTCACAGATTTTGAGCATGAAGTTGGGGGAAAAGAAACAGTCATAAGAGAGTACGAAAAAAAGTCATGTTTTACAAGAAGACATAACATTTTAAGAACAAAGTTTGTTTCTTGTAATGCTCTCTCATAGTAAACAAGTGAGGGCATGTAATCTAATCTACACAATTAAAATCAACATGCTATTGAAATGTAACAATCTTTTTCTGTGACTTTGTTATCATAGTATCAAGACTTTTTCTTGTGAAGCTAAATCATCAGTATGTTGTTTGTTTGGTCCAGCACCTCAACATTCTCTGGCGTAATCATCATCGCAGCCTCTAGGGGAAACTGGCAGGGCTTTTAGTCTTATTTAATATGAATGTGCAGCATGCCATTAGCCGTCTAACCTGAAAAAAACATTTTTAACTTAACAGCATAAGTTTTCCATCACAAGGGCTTTGCAGGTATCCCACATATAGAAACAGCAGAATTTAAAAACAAAATACACTCAAAACCTAATTGAGATTCACTCATAATGTCATTCATCTGAAGCATTCTACTAGAGCCATTTTCACACTGAATGTAAGTGCAATGTAATTTGTAAATTCGTGTTTGTGAAAGTGTTATTTTTTTTGTCTTTAAGGTAATCTAAAGTGGTGATGTCTAAATTGCAAAATCTTTTGTTTTGGCATGTATATGACTCAGAGTAGGCCATGTGTAGTTGGTGTGTCCTGCGACGTAGAGAATCCACAGCTAAACCTATGTACAGCTTAGGACATTTTATAATGTGAATAAAGGTTTTATATACAAATAAGATGATATATAATTTTTAATGACTTTCATTTAGAGGAATAGTTTGAAACATGGTTATTTGCTTTCTTTCCAAGAGTGAGATCAGAGGATCAGTATCTATTCCATGTCCATGAGTTAAGTACGGGAGAGTTGGCATAATTGTAAATTCTTTCCCTTTTCACAATCACTTTTACGCAGAAATTTTCTTACCTAAAGATGTAATATTTTCAGGCAGATGACCTACATGTGTTGACTATCATAAACCGCTTAATGTTTTTCATTAGAATATGCCAGTTGTAAGGAATTAAACTGAAAGTGGATGGTGTCCAATGCTACAATTAAAGCGCAAGTGACTCTAAAATGTAACAGCATTCAGATGAGCTTCAGATGTAAAATACAGCACTGAAAAAAAGTTTTTCATGGCAAGTCAACAATATTTTATTCAAGCAACAGTTTTAATGTTGATTTGATACCAAGGATGTGATCAGATAATGTATAAAACATAATGATATTTGGAATATAATTCAACCCTGTCTTCCTTTCCCCATTTGCTGGCATTATGGAAAAGCAAATAAACAAGCAACAAAAGGGGAAATAAAGTGAAGTTGTGCTTGCAAACCTAAGCAGTGAACATGTGTTACAAATGAGCTGCTGGTCACACCCACGCTTTGGCATTCCATGCAGACCAGATCCAGCATGCATGACAGACTAACTGACGATGAACAGGTACATGCAGATAAACGTGTGGATTTTAACTCGATGCATATTCATATTTGAAAATTGCCTCTGGATATTGATTTTACTTATTTTTTGCCAAACCGTTCTGGCCGATATTCCCTGACGTGATAATGGCATGATGGCACGTAGTAAGAGAAACGTGTGTGTTACAATTGCAACACGATACATTTAAGATGACTCTCCACTAAATAGCTAATCTGGCTCTGTCCAAAGTGAAAAAATGTCAATCTCACTGTGACGTCAAGACTGTAAGCCTCGAACACTGGACCCAGCTGCTGTGCACCAAGAAATAGCATGAGAATAGTTCCTCTAAAACTACAAATAGTTGTTTTTATGTATCTTTTAGTGTATAAATTAAGCAAATGAGATAAAACATATTAATTAGTGAGCTTTAGAGGTGTTGGTATGCGTAATATTTGTAACTGTGGACAGAGCAAGGCTAGCTGTTTCCCAAAATCATTAACTATTCCCTTAAGTCATCATACAAAAGCAGTATAAAAACAGAATTATTTGGCTTGGGAATTCAATGTATACCTTGTATTTTTGACATTCCTGCTACTAACTTCAGTTATCTTGGACATTTCAATGATGTTGGTTTCAGTATAATAATTTCCATTTTGCCCAGTTTTCCTCCAGTGCATCCTGTGATCGGAGGATGACACTAGACACTGTGTCTGTGTAGAGGTTCCACTTTCTTTATTTCTTCAAAATATATATATATTTTTGCTTTGCTTCTATGCTATTTTGCGTCTGTTTCATCTGTTAAATTACAAAGTGAATGCACAACCTTCGGGCTTTTTATGTTTGCTTATCTAGTTTAACACTTCACACACCCTTTTCTTCTTCTTATCCCCAAAGTCTTAGAAAGAATGCATCCATAACACACCAAACCCATGTGTAATATATGTTACAATATTACAATTATTCACTGAGCAACAGCCTATACATTTCTCTGTGTACACATTTTTTGTGTTTCGGTTACAGTGTTGCAGTTTTACATTTACATTCGGCAGAATTTTCATACAGTATGTGCCTTTTACAACATGGACCCATTGTGCTTGTGTTTAGTGCCAGATTGTGCAAATACTAACTAAAGAAAGTGTGGAAAGAAAATATGTTTTCTCCCCCTCAGTATCTCCAGCTGTCAAGTCTCAAACACAAAACATCTGTCTCTGCAGACGGGAAACTCCAGAGTTTTTACTTCCCGTAACAGGGACAAGAGGGTTATGTAAGAGCCTTGTGTGCTGCATATGGTTTCATTATTATTAGTAGTCTTTATTTTGAGATGCTTCTGGATTGGGCAATGTAAGTCAAAAACAGCTGGCTATCCATTTTTATTGTTTCATATTGCTGCTGGCAACTCAGTCATATCTGCCTGCAGTGCAGAGTCAACTTGGTGAGAAGACTCTTTACTGCCCAACTATACAGTCAAACACAGGAGTTACTAAATTATATGCTGTAATATCTCCTGAAGAGGACGTCAGTATATAAGGTGAGTCAGATTTTGCTTTTTTGAAGTGTTTTCACTGAACTTTAGAAAATTAAATGTTGAAATAAAAACTACATTAACTTAAAATGTACGTGGATACTTAAAACCCTTAACTTTGTATAATTTCATTTATTTTACTTTTCTGCCTTTTCTTACTAAATGCCTTTTAATGTATTATGTAAAACACTGAATTCACTCTATTTATGAAATGTGCTAAAACGTCTACATTTCAGTTTAATCTAGCATTTAGTCGCGATGTAAAACCTGTTGTATTGCATAAAAAACATTGGAAACTGAGTTTAATTAATCAATTTAATACAGTATGTTCGAGAACAAAATGTTTTAAAGTTTTAAACAAAAGCTGAAGCTGCACTTCAGGGAACTGCTGCAGCATTTTGAGCTGCCCTGAGTAGAGTACAGTAAATTTGAGTTTAAGGTTCGGATTAATGGATGTCCTCACAATCATCATGTTCACATAATGACAAAGAGTCATTAGGATGTTGCTCAAATTGTTTTCAGAGGAGGTGAAACCAGTTTGAACTGATGGCTCCTTCCAGTCGGTTGGTCCTGCTGCTACAGCTCCTCAGCTGGATATCAGCTGCGCTGGCCTGTTTCTGTGACCGGTACCCCTGGGGATCCTGGTCCGCCTGCAGCAAGACCTGCAACCACGGTACACAGCAGAGACACAGGTGAGACGGTACAGATACCAAGTGAGACGCAGCACACCAACACATAACACACTGACACAGGTAGGGCACAGCACTGACACAGGTGAGACGCACTACAGACAAAGGTGAGACAGCACAGGTACTGGCAATTTCTAAATCACATGAGGTCCCCTGGTAATAGAATAAGAATCTAAATTCTTTTCAGCCATTCTTTTCTATTACCCAGTTAAAGATGTCACGTTGACACAAGGCTTTGTTAACAGGCATTGGGAGGCAACTCTAATGTTAACATTTGATGCTTGACCGTTTGCTCAAAGGCCAGTAAAAGGCAAAATAAATGCACAATGATTAAACACAAATAAAAGTGAAAGGTAGCCAGCTGTTAACATGATGTTAGCAAACTGGCTGCTTGCTGCTCATTAATGTTGGATTTCAAGTAAAAAGCACAATGAATGCTAAACGCGTACGTGTGTGTAATGGTCTGCACCAGTTGCTGCTGTGTAGAAAAATAAGCAACCCGAGCCCACAGATTGTGAATCCGAGGGCTCCAGAAGGGCTCAGTACAATTGTGAAACACTGTGATCAAGAATAACTTTTATTCTTTCCTCTGCTGCTTTCAGCTATCTTTGGCAAACACAAATAACTGTAGATGCAGATGATGCTGACAGCTTCTGTGTGTAAAAGTGATTTTCATACTTTTTTCGACAGGACATTTGTGCATGACGATTATTTCTGGAAGAACAGCTGCAGTCAGCTGTGTGAGAAACATGACAGCAGAGCTTGCAACGAGCAGACCTGCCCAATCAATTGCCTGCTGACTGATTTCGGGTCCTGGTCCGACTGCTCACCCTGCGCCAAGAAACAGGCAAGAAACACTCAAATCACACTGCAAGACCCTTACACATTCCACTTACAGCTGGAAAACATTCAAATAATTTGCAGATGGTGGTGACCTTAGAAAACAAAAACTAAGTATTTTATCTAAAAAAAAAACATTTTGCCTTACATGTAACAAAATAATTTAACTTTCTAGCTTTAGGGGCTTTAGATCATATCTCATTGTCATTATTCAGTGAATAGAGCTTTATCTGTAGCTCATTCCAAAGTATTCCAAAATAAAAAAAAATATATACCCAAAGACGGTTTCTGTCATTTTGGGTAGTTCTTTTGACGCTGATGTTTGTTCAAGTGTTAAATTTTCTGATACATTTGGTTAAATTAGGAAGTGGAGACATGTCATCCACCTTTGACTACAATCTGTGGTTTGGGATAAATTGATGACTTTTCTTTGTTGTTGTGTGTACGTTTTCGGCTGTTAAGCTATAATATAATATAAAAGAAAAATGTCCATCAAAATGCTTAATTTTAACCGTTATGTTTTCAAGGTCAGGATTATGCTTGATTCAAATATACACCTTGATAAATGCTTGATTGTCAAAATAATAAAAAATTGTTTTCTCGTGTTCACTTGTCATTCATAGCTGGATAAGTCCGCTGTTGATATCTTATTCTGGATTTTAGGAAGCATTAAATAATCATTATCAAAGCATACAAAGTTAATAGGAACAGCTGGTAAAATACACAAAGTAACAATATACTTTGATTGCTGTGGGTATGAAGGAATTCTGTAAACTTTATTTTTTGCAATTGCATTTATAGTGACAATTTAGATCTGATGATAAAGGCTTTTATAGTCAGGACATTTTTGGTTTAGGTACCATAAAAGTGCTTGAATGTTACCCTTAAAAAGCTGTACGCACCCTGTGAACAGCTTCACACGCTCCTCTTTAGACGGACAGGAAAGACTGGAAGGTTTCAGCAGAGTTTCATTTATTTTTTTACACATTTTGGGCATTAAGCACATAAGAAAATGCATTTAAAATCTAAAACCAAATGAACCAAAATCTTAATCAGACTCTCTCACATGTCGTTGCCACAGCTTCGGACGCGGTCTGTCCAGAGGCCGTCCCAGTTTGGTGGAGTGGCCTGCAACGCTGAGCTGACGGAGGAGAGGCCCTGTTTCCCCTCCACAGAGTGCAAGTTGGCACCCATCGACTGCAGAGACGACTTCAAGTGTGATAATGGTAAGTACCGTTTTCATCTAACTGATGTGTCTTAAAGAATAAAGGAAACATGTGTCACGTGCAGTGCTCCAAATGTGATGTCATTTTGAATATAAAACATTGAGGTCGCAGTCCCATTTGTTTGATGTCTAATCTTCTGGCACAACCCACACACACAGATAAGGACACATACTAACATGTTATCACCATCTTTTGTACTGCAGGGCGCTGCATCAACTCGACACTCACATGCAACAGACAGAACGACTGCGGCGATAACTCTGATGAGAGGGACTGTGTCGACTTCAAAACTGTGTGTCCGGCGGAGAAGAGAGTGGCCCCCGGTGCTGACTTGGTGGGAAACGGGTAAGATAAAAGTCAAAAGGTCACTGCTGAGCTTACAGCTTGAGTTTTTATGTGAACCAGCCAACATTCCTCCCTGCGCTGTTCATAAATTACGTAAATGAATCCTGTCTACCAAGTCAAAAACACAACATTTGTATTAGGATGTCTTGCACTTTGATATTACTTCAAAGGTGTTGTTGTACCACTGCTGGAAAAGCAAAAATACAGTTGTACTTAGAAAAGCCTGACTGATACTGGATTTTTAAGATTGATACTGATGTCACTTGAAAACAATAAAAATTGTTGCGATAAAGATAAAACTAACATGTTACAGCTGAAGATTAGACTATTTTTTAAATGAAAGTTACAGTAAAAATAAGATTCTGAACAGTAAACATCGCTGACTTTAATATATAGATGATTATATATAAAGACACATTAATCAAGCAATATTAAACTTGAGTGTATGTATATGTTCAATTCTGCCTAGAAAACATTTATTGCTCCAGTTTTTCTGCTTTCTCTTATTAGAAATAATCTGATATTGGCCAATAATATCGGTCTGCCCATGTCTCGCTGGGCTGTCATCCTTTTTTTGAAGAAAAGTAAATTAGATTTCTTTTTGCACTGATTTGTGTTTGAAGGTTCGATGCTCTAGCAGAGGAGCCGAGGGGAGCAGTACTGGACAACATGTTTATGGGAGGAAGTTGCACCATCAGGAGGCCTCCGACCACGCTGCTCTACCACCGAGTCCCTCACAACTTTGAGAGCTTTGACATTAAGGTAGCGTTCTTATTTGCAATATTTTTTTGTATAGCCCTTCTGATTCCAGACCTCTAAAACCCCACCCACATCTCAGATCTGTTAGGTCTTGTGTTGCGCTCACAGACAACCAACCAATAGAGCTTTGTAGGCAGGATTAAAAATAGGGATATCATCTTTCTGGCTCCTCGAACGCAAATGATCAGAGCCAGACGATAACGCAACAAAGTTTCAAATCCTACCCAACCGTGCTGAATGCAGACCGGGAGCAGCCTAATCAAGCTGATGTTAGTACTACTCCTTGCAGCTAAGAGCTTCCTGATGAAAAGCCCAGGCAGCGGCTACCACTATAGCTATGACATTAACAACAACATTAGTCAAAGCGTTTGGTCAAAGTTCAAAGGAGTAAATGCAGTATACTTGCCCTCGAGCTCCTCTTATTCAGGTGGCAACCAACCATGACACTTGTGATGGTTGTTGCAGACTCTTAGCCCAGGGGACCACTGGACCTACGACAATCACATCTAAGCCCTCATCCTTTAAATGAATTTGTGTTGTGAACATCAGCAAAATCTCCAGCGCTTTTTTCTTTTTTCATTCTGAACACTGGGAATAACAGATCTTTAATTCCCATATTTATTCAATCATCGTGAGAAGCCTTACTAATCCCCACTCCCAAATCAACTTACATGAACACAATGTTGGGCTGAAAGGGTGAAGTGAATCAAAATTTTGTTTGTAGAAGAATTAGACAATCCCAGTGTAAACTGGTGCAAGAAGTTGTGTCAGCATTGCTCTAGTATTGGTTTGAAACTACCACTAGGAGCAGCCATCGTCAGCAATATTCACATCCTACATACAGAGGCCTCAGTGTAATAATTTGAAAAATGCTCCACCAGTGATTTGAAGAGAATGTCTTTTTACCTTTGACTCTACCACAACAGATGAACACTTCAGGAAAAGTACAGTTTTGTTTTTGTTGTCACTGTTCTTGTTGTTATAGAGCTTGATTTACAGATGTGGTTGTGGTTGTAAAGGTTGGAGAACTGGAGGACTTCAGCACCGAGCCCCAGCCGCTGCACACAGAGTCCATCGATTTGAAGAAGTCCAGTTCCACTGAAAGCAGCCAAGGAGGTGGACACAGCATTTTGTTGCCCTTGTTTTTCTTCCCCATGTTTTTTTACAGTGGGAGATCTAAGACACAAGTCAGCTCTAACAAGCAAGCTTTTGAAGCTTCAAAAAAAATGGTGAGTGACTGAAACAAACACACACACAATCACATTTGTAGTGAATGACCTTCATTCCCATATGCCTTCCCTAATCCCCTAACACTAACCTCACATAAAGAAGTGAAGACCAGACAAAATGTTCCCATTTTACAAAATTGGTCTGAAACGTGGTCCCCACAACGTGTAGGTGTAAGAATATGCACACACACATGCATGTATCTGTTCACATGCACACATAAAATTAGTCATTTCATATCTTTCCTTCCGTAGGACTCCAAGTTTTTCCGAGTGAACCAGGTTCTGTCCGTGTCCACATTCAAGGTGAGGGGCCCGGGCGACCTTGTCCTGTCCCAGCCTTTCCTCCAGTTCCTTCACGCTCTTCCTCTTGACTACAGCTACGCCCTCTACAGGGACATCTTCCAGCGCTTCGGGACGCACTACTACAGCTCCGGGACACTGGGAGGCAACTATGACCTGTTGTACCAATTTAGCCGAGAGGAGCTCACCACTTCAGGTACAACAGATTTGCTTTTTGATGCTGCTTAGATGTTTGAACAGCATTGTCACTCTTTTCGGATGTAAAACAGACTCATGTTATATTCTGAGTGCATTATGGAAAAGGTCAGTTAAATGTTTTGGGGTGGTTAAGAATAAGGATGTGAGCAACTTTGACAAGGGCCAAACTGTGATGGCTAGACGACTGGGTCAGATCATCTCCAACACTGCAGCTCTTGTGGGGTCTGCAGTGGTCAGTACCTACCAAAAGTGGTCCAAGGAAGGAAAACCGCTGAACTGGGGACAGAGTCATGGGCGGCCAAGGCTCACTGATGTGCGTGAAGAGCGAAGGCTGGCCCGTGTGGTCCAACAGAAGAGCTTCTGTAGCTCAAATTGCTGAAAACGTTAATGCTGGTTCTGATCGAAAGGTGTCAGAACACACAGAGCATCACAGTTTGTTGCATATGGAGCTGCATAGCTGCAGACTGGTCCAGGTGCCCATGCTGACCCCTGTCCACTGCCGAAAGTGCCTACAATGGGCACGTGAGCATCAGAACTGGACCACAGAGCAATGGAAGAAGGTGGCCAGGTCTGATGAATCACGTTTCTTTTTCATCATGTGGATGGACGGGTGCGTGTGTGTTGCTTTCCTGGGGAAGACATGGCACCAGGATGCACTGTGGGAAGAAGGCAAGCCGGTGGAGGCAGTGTGACGTTATGGCTGATTGGTGTAGTCCTATATAATCTTTTGTTGTCGGTTCCTTTGTTTCTGCATCATGTTGCTCTACACTTTTCCTCTCCAACAGGTCAAACAGAAGAGCACGTCAAAGGCTGCCTAGGCAAAGACACCTCCTTCACCATCATCCTCTACTCACAACACAGCAGTGTAACCCGATGCTCCGACAACAGGATGACTGAAAAATATCAAGGTTTCTTCCAAAATCTGCCAGGAAGCACATCATGTTTCCAGCTCTCCTGTTCTCCTTACTGACTGTGAACAGAATGCTGATGTTACTGTCACCATTTTCTTTCCTTCGTTTATTCCTTAAACATTTACTTGGTCCAGGCTCGTACATTCAGTCAGCAGAGAAGTCTTTCTCCATGGTGAAAGGAGGTCGAGCCAGAGAGGCAGCAGCTCTGGCCTGGGAGAGGCAGGGCCCCGCTCCGGACCGAACATCCTACAAGAACTGGGCCAAGTCTGTTCTTGACAACCCTGCTGTGGTTGAATGCAAGGTTAAATCAAACAACACTCAAATGTCTGCAACCCTGCAGAAAATAATTTTTTTTTTACAAAAACTGGTGTTGCGATAATGTATGTTTGCGTTTGTCCAGGTGCTTCCCATCATAGATCTGGTTCGGGGGATCCCATGTGCTGTCACAAAGAGGAGACACCTGAGGAAGGCCCTGCTGCAGTACCTGGACGAGTTTGATACCTGCAAGTGTGCTCCCTGCCCCAACAACGCTAAGCCAGTTCTCTCCGGCACAGAGTGCAAGTGCGTTTGCCAAACTGGCACATTTGGGCCTAACTGTGAAAATCGAGCTCCCGACTACACCTCAGGTACAGCAGAAGTGTTGCAGAACACAACATGCTTGGTGTTCGCGTTAAGTCATGAGACCCCCTTTGCTTGGTGAAGAACGAGGAAAAGGGCAGACAAAAAAAGTGTAGTGTGCTGAAGTGACCTAGAAGATTTAAGCTGCAGACTGTATTCATCGGTTTTCTAACTAGAATAAGTGTCTACAGCCATGCTAGCCGCTCTTTGAGGCTGTGCTGACAGTATTGCTTTGAGCTGAACACTAATGCCAGCATTCAAACATGCTAGTAATATTATCAAGGCTATCGTGCTGGTGTTTCGTAAGTATAATGTTTACCATGTTCACTGTCTACGTTTAGCAATAAACACAAAGTATAGCTGAGGCTGATTGGAATGGCCGCTCTGCAGGTATATTTCATAAAGTATTGGACAAAGGTGAAGTTTTGGCCTAATCAGGGCGCTCGGTGAAAACTAGGATCACCTGAGGGGAAATCTCTATAATCATAATAATGATATAATCAATCAAACTCTATAATACTTTTAGTCAAGAAATGTATTAATCACTTTCATGCTCCCCAGAGGATAATTTCTTTGATTTAAATGACCCTATGACCTTTGTTCTAGTATCTCCATCAGAATAAAAGTTTCACCTTTAACCCTACTACTGGTGGAAAATATTCTAAAACTTAATTTAAAAATGTATCCGTGTGATCTAGGTTCTGTCAAACCCTTTCAAATTGAGGGATGTCAAGAACACTGCTAGCAGTACTTTAGACTTTTAAGCTATACCACAGTACTTAGTGATTCTAATAAGGTTTTGGTTATGTTCAGACTGGGAATTTGGTTTGTTGTGTAATATCCACAGAGGAAATAGATGGTCACTGGGGCTGCTGGGGCTCATGGAGTAGCTGTGGAACCTCTATGAAGAGACACCGGAGGAGGCAGTGTGATAACCCCGCCCCCCTCAGAGGAGGCCAACCCTGCAAAGGTGCTGACAGACAAGAGGATCCGTGTCATATCGCCATCTTTGAAAAGTATGACAAACTGTTTGCTTAAAACATCTTTATATATTTATGAAAAGACAAAAATGAATGTTATACACCCCATGGCAGACAGTACTTTAACTCAACACTGCATGATGATCAGATTAAAACATTGTTTTTCCTCTTTGAAATGTTGACATTCACTATTTTTACACTAATATGTGCAACCACTGCTGCTACTACAGACATCTAAACTCAAATTTACAAAATGTCTCATCTGTATTTTGCCTTCATACATATTGTGTAGAACGTTGGATTTACTGTATGTTCTGGTTCATGCTTTCGTATCCAGGCAGGACACCTGTGACAATGATGACGACTTCACTGTGGGCTGGAGGGATGAGCTGCCTCCTGGTGTGCAGGGCTGTCTGAGGCCACAGAGGCCTGCCAACAGCTTCCTCAGGGTAAAGATTAACCCTCCAGCCTAGTGATAGAAAGAGAGGCAGAAGCTGTAGCTCATAGCTTGTTGGTCTGATTACAGTGTCGGCTAATTCACCAAAATACTGAGAAATACTCACTTCTCGAGTCTCACCGCTCTTTTATAAGGAAGCTTATTGCTGCCAGGAAAATATAGACATATATGAAAATCTAAGAATAATAAAAATGTAAATATTGATTAGTAGTATCGCTTACTCTTACTTCACCCCCCCGTTTATCATCTATAACCAGCACCTAAACATATGGGGGCACTTGTTTAAAACACTTTTCCAGTGTTAATTCTAATTAATTAATACACTGATAATAAATATATTTTGCTAGTGTATAAATAAAATTAGCATTTAAATGATACATTAAAACAAAACAACAAGATATAAATAATAATACATTTTCCTTAGCTTGGGAATTAAATGAATGCCAAGCAGGCTTTTAAATTCTATGAATTGTTATTAATTTACTTACATGTCTGCCTGTCATATTTTATCTGACAATTAATTTATGTCAGATAATGCAGCTTGAGACTGCAAATCTCTACAAGGAAGCCTGTGTCACAATCATGGCACATGAAGTTTAAAAGATGCAGGCATTTACCAGTCTTACGAAAGATATTGAGCTGCATTGTTGGAATCGTAGTATCCAATGATTTTGGAGTTTGACCCATACTAAAGACTTTTCCCACAACTTAATGGAAGCGCAATACTAAATTGCTGGAGTTCCCATTTAATTTGAAGACAATTCTCTAAATAAGTGTAAGCAGTGTGTCTTTATTAATTTACATTTAAAAATCTTTTCAGCAATTTATTAATGAGTTTACACCTTAAATGAATTCCAACTCACAAAGCAGCAGCAGCTCTGATCAGAGCTCCTGTCTTGGTGGCACGCTCCAACTCCATTTAGCAATACTAAAACAAAATTGTGATTAATTACTCTTAATTATGCCGTAGTAAGTCAAAAATAATATGGACCTCAAAATGTCTCAATTATGAATTATTACTTATTGTATAGGAATTATGACTCAGTATGATAGTTATGACAATAGAAAGCTGTTATGTGATGCTATCTCATAGAAAAGCATGTAATGTGCAGAAGAAGTGAGGAATGAAGGGAAAGAGAGAGAAATGCAGGATAAAGGGAGGAACAAATGGCAGGAAGACGTGAAGAAAGAAGGAATGAGAAAAAAGTATGAAGATTTTGAGTTTTAGAAGAGTGGAAGTACGATAACAAGTACTATGAAAGCTAAAAGAAAGATGCCCAGGAGAGTTTATATTTATGTTCTTCCTAACTGTTGTACTTATTACCTTTATCCTCTGACAGAAAGCAAAGCAATATTATAACATTGGTGAGGATGAGGAGTTCCAGTGCTTCACTGGATTTCAGTTGGAAGGGTTTCAGTTCATCAACTGTCTTCCTGGCGGGATTTGGAGTCAACCAATGGGAAGATGCTTCAGTAAGTTTATAAGAACGCTGGTAATTTGATAACCACATATCTGCAAATGTATTTTAACGTCATTCTCTACAAATGCAAGTAACCGGTAAAATTAACTTAAATATTTCTGCACCTGATTTCTACGTTAGCTTAAAATATGTCCTCCTGTACCTTTAGGGGAATTGTGCCTTCCTCCTGAAGTCCCCGATGGCATGACGCTGTACCCCAACAAAAACACATACAAAGTGGGGGAATCAGTGGGTTTGAACTGTGTCGAGTCTGACCTGCTGCCACTGCCACGAGGCTCCTACCGATGCAGCGTTGCTCTCATCTGGGAGCCTCCATTACCTGCTGACCTACGCTGCAGTGTTGGTACATGTGATTAGTAATCTTGTGCTCCCACAGTCAGAAAAACATGCACAGCCAATACTTTTCATGCAGGTACGTCACAGAGGAGCTGAAAATCTTAAAGAAAGGGACACTCCCATGGTTCTTGCAATTAAGACATTAACTAATTGAATACATCAATCTAATGCTTCGGTTCATATGGACTTTCATCAGACCATAAACTTAATTTCAGAACAAACTATTTTATGTGATAGATACAAACATATTTGTTAATCTTAATTCATGTGTGTAACATTAATACCATTTACTTGAAGCTTTTTGAAACAAAAATAATCCTGTAATTAGTGATGGTTCAAGTCAACATGCACTTGGTCACATAATCACTGAGTGTCTTTCTTATGTAAACGTAGAAGAGTGTTCTGCTGTATTCTAGACTTATAGTATACTGATAACATTTGCTCTGACATGTTACAATTACTCAACATGTCAGCTGTTCATAAAGGACAGTGGTTGAAAAGTAAGCAAATTAGCAATGCAACAACGTAAATAAGCTGAGGGGTGGGGTACATGGAGCCTCTACAGCTTCAAATCACTGTCATTTTCCAGACAGTTTGGGCCAAATCAAATCCCTGAGTGATTTGATTAAATCTCTCTTGAAATAATAGGCCTACTCCACCTTTAAATTCTGTTTCACTGAGAAATTCAACACATTACAGGATCTAAAGACACTAACTGCCAGTCTGAGCCTTTGATGTGTAAGCAGCATAGCCGGTTGGAGTGGAGCTAATTCTAAGTCCTTTATGTAGTTGCACTTCATCATATTTTATAAGCTGATCATATGTTTTGTTAGCCCCCTCTCATCCACTGCGAGGAAGATGGTCCTGAAATGCTTCCCACAAAAACACACAGGGACGAGGCTGTGTGCTGCTCTTTACTGGAGGTGGGGAAGTTATCCAGACATGTATTTGCCAAACCTACAGTTAGGCTTGGGTTGTGCTTGATCAGAACTAGTTCGCAAGACGTGTTGTCCGACCACGTCTCAAATAAAAAGTATTTATGGTTGTTCCGAACGGCTTCATTCAACCATGCAACAAGCAGTTCTAAAGGAGTACACTGGAAGCTTTAGTCCTCATCCTTGAAGTCTTTTTTTCTTGTAAAAGCTTCCAATTAAAGCATATATCTCATCTTTGGAAGTTTTTTCAAGTGTGACATCTTCTTCATAATGGGCCAGGACTGTCTGCCATGCAGTGGACGAGACAGACCCAAATGGGGCTTATGTTTTGTATGATTAATACTCTGTATGAAGGCAACGTTTCTGTGTACTTCCTGTACGTAGATGTTCCGTTTGTTCCTGACAGTCAGTGTCGTCCAGGAGAGAAACTACAGGGCTCTCAGTGTGTCTGTATTCAACGTGAGAGCTGCCTGTAAGCTTTAATTAATTATTTAATTGTATTTTTTTTTTATCTTTACATCTTATGTCTACCGTCATGTTATTTTTTAAAAGCTTATCTTATTTGAAACACTTTCATCTATGCGTTGTGGTCAATAAAAAAAGTAAATTTTTTTATAAAATCAAATTGGGAGTATGTCAAATGCTATTGAATATATGAGGAATTTAAAATGTGAAAGCTAAGTGGAATGCATTCATCTTTTTTGTTTTACCAGCAGCCGACTGACCTGTCTGTGTGTGTGTGTGTGTGTGTGTATGTGTGTGTGTGTGTGCAGTTCACAACCGGAGACTCTCTGCATCCTGAATGTAGACGTCGGCGTCATCGTGCCGATGTCCCTCTGCTCCTTCCATGCCGGGCGTTGCCATGGTGATCCGCTCTTCTTTGTCAGCGAGGGCTTGTGTGACGCGGCCAATTCAGATCAACTGCAGTGGGCCACGTTCCGAGCCAGAATGTCGTCTAAGAGCTCTGTTCAGGTGCCCTGCAATCTTGACACCTGTTACGAATGGGAGGCCTGCTCTGGTGAGTTTGCCTGACGTGAAACCATTTTTACATTCAGTTTGCTGTCTGATGTGGTTCAGCATTTTCAGGGGTTTTGCATTGATTTGTATGAATGATTTAGTGCAGAGTAAAAAATAATTTTTCTTTTACAGCCTGGGTATTATTTGAGTAGCTCTTTTACCCCCATTTTTTAAACTGATATAGAAACCCAAAACATCATGATTTTAAGGCTGCATCATAATATAAAGGCAGATTTATATACACATCACCAATTTTCAGTGACATATTTGGTATTTTTTAAGCTTTGGTATATCCTCTTCTTTGTGAAGAAAGACAGATCCTTTTAAGGTTAAAAAAAACCTACCAGCACCTCTAAAGCTTACTAATTAATACAATGTTTTTCCCATAGACCAGCATTATAAAAATCCCATCTGTAAAACTGCAAACAACATCAATTATTATTACTACTCTCTTATGTATTATGAATTTTAAACCATGGAGGTTTTATATTTGCAAAACGTTCCCAAAGCCTACACGACCAATTTTTATGTGCGTGACAACACTAATACACATGTGCAGTGGGCTGCATGATACAGAATCAAACATTTTTGGCTAAGGAGATGGTTAGATCAGCTCATCTTAATAAAGGTTATCCCACAATACGTAAGTTGAACTAAGTAATTCTGCAAACTATATATGGTTACAACACACAGTTTGAGTCACGTCCACATAAAAGGCTCAAACTACTGGTCTTCGTGACCCCTTGTACTCCTTGAATCAATGTTTTAAAAGTGTGCCTAGTAGAGTCACATTCTTGTGTTACTACAGTTATCCTTGTGAGTAAAGTGCTATGTCATCATCAGTATAATGGCAAATAAAATAAGAATCTTGTGGTAAAGAAATCTAAATTTTCCTTTAAGAGATTTACCGGAATGGCTTGCTGCACTCATGTTGAAGTCATCATCACTTTACATTTTTGTGGTTCTATATTGAACTTGCAGCCACTCAAAACTCGTCGGCATGAATTCTTGATTAATCAAATATTAAAACTTTACACATTTTTTACATAAGAAAAATAGGCAACTTAATGAACACAAATGAGGTTTGAATGTTTGAATGAAGACTTTACATATTATGTCAATTTAATTTCATATCATTAACTCACTTCTGTCCTCAGCATCTAAGAAGTGTGAGTGCAGAGCTGCTCGGGATTGCCCCAGAGGTGCAGAGCAGATGTTCTGTGTGAAGCTGACCAAAACCCAGAGGACTCGCAGCATGGACCTTTGTTCTATGGCCGCCCTTAAATGTGCTAGCTATCAGATGGAGGTTCTCAATGAAGGTGTCTGTGAGTCCAGATGATCCCTCTGAAAGGCTTTCTCTGCTGTCACACATTAGTACGTGTTAAAATAATGTTCCACCCCCTGCTGGAAAAACTGAAAATAACTAAATGCATATGCAACTATACAAAACTACTGTTTCTTTTTCCACTGCACTGTGCACTTGAACCACTAGATACATTAGCATATCTTGCACTATGTTATTCTTATAATAATTACACTATATCTAGAAAGGAAAACTAGACTGGAAAGTAGGTATACATGGCTTAAGCAGGAGGTTTAGGATGCACCCTTACATTTGGGTAGGCACTTTGGGAGCCTACTTTATGACAAGGCACCAGATGGCAGCAGGAGACCATGGACCACAAAGTAATGCTAAACTGTATATCAAAAGAAATGTGTGCACTTTTTAATTATTGTTTATTTTAGCAGGGGCGATGCACAATCCATATATTGTAGAATATATAGCTAAAAGCTCATCTTTATCTGTAGTCATTAATCATTAAATCATCTGTAGTCTAATCATTAAATATTAGACAATGTATTATAGCACCACCTATTAGAATTCCACCACCACAGCTGGTATAACTATAGTGGAATACTTGGTGACAAACTGGATAGGCATGCCTAATTTGGTGACAATTCAACACCCATTTGACATAAAACAACCTTGAGATAATAGGAAAAAGGTCTTACAGTGTTAAAGTCACACACATGTTAGATTTGCAATAAATTTAGTGTGGAAAATCTGGAGCACATCTAGGTTTGGTTTGATGCTATTTAGAGATTTCATTGGTGAGACGTGTTTTTCCAAAACATTACACATTACACAAAACAAACCAAGAGACTAGTTTTCAAAAGTTTCACATATCTCTCAAAATGATTCACAGTTTGTGCTTGCACCCCTTATGAACATGTGATAAGACAAATTCATGAAAGTCTTTGATCTTGCATGCGGTGGAAAGGACGTATAATGACGGTACTTTCAACGGTTGGTATATAGCCTGCTGATGCGTAAAGAAACAGAAAAACAAAGATCATTGTCAAGATGAACCATGCTGGTTGGAAATTGTTTTTGCCCGGAACAGCTATGATCTTCAACACATTTCAATACTTACTTTGTGATGCAGTAAATACTTTGCCTAAATTGTCCGTTGACCTGATCTGACCTTCTTTTGAAAAGATGGAGAAGGCAGCAGGCAGCAGTACACTTCTTTCATGTGCTTCACATGTAATAATAAAAATATAGAATCACAACATTGTCTGGTTTTTATGCACCGCTTACTGCCCCCCCATTCTGACTAGTTAAAGCTGCAGTAGGAAATATTATTTCATCGTAATCTTGGTTGAAATAACCAAATGTGTGTGTGTGTGTGTGTGTGTGTTGATTTTTTTAAAACTGGACCCAGTCTGAATCAAACAACCAATCAGGGTCAGCTAGTACACAACTAGGCAATCCCAGCGACTCTGTACAAACAGGTGGTGAAACTGACGTGAGGCAATCAGCTAGAGAGAAGACATATCCATCTGTTGGAGTTGCTGGTACTACAGAAACACAGCTGTACAGTGGCGTTACAAAGTGGAGGTTAGGACAAACTGATCCTTGATAGTGATGGCATTCTGTACAGGACCACCACAGCCCACAAGCAGTTAGTTCTACCAGAGCAATACACAGGGAAAGTACTGGAAGAGCTGCACAATAACATGGGACATCTGGGGACCGATACGTGGTAAGTGACCGCTGCTTCGGGACACTCCAGGGTTCTGCATAGATATCTGCTCATGACCTGTGACCACTTACCTTTGGGAACACAAATAGAATTAACTAAAGAGAATAAAAGGAAACCGAAAAGGAGATAACTTACATCGCTGCCTGAAGAGTCTGATGAGGACAGTGTGGATGAATGTGACCTTCACAATGAGTTTCAGGCACCCCACATCGCTTGCAGGAACTAACGAGATATTTTTAACCAGAGATTAAGCCTGAACGCAGGCCCCCGCCGTCAAAATTGAGGGTTGAAGTGCCAGCCCCTGCTAAACACACCTGCTGAAAACATGCCTGTTGACGTGAACTTGCCTGCTGGGGATTTGCCGGATTATCACTCACTAAACACTTCTATGTCATCAAGTCCTGCTGCTGAACCCGAGGAGCCAGCTCAGCTTGGTATCCCCTCCTGCTACAGTATCCAGCCACCACAGCAGCTTTCTATCCTCCACCGGGACTGGTCCCAGGGATGCCAATGCTACAACCATACTACTTTCAGCCACCCTATATGTGTGGACTTGAACAAACACGAGTCCAGCATCTAATGTTTGATTAGGACCATTTGATTGTTAACAGACGGTTACCATAGACAATTCATACTGTTTTCATGGACTGTTTTCAGACTGCTCATGCAGATCATTGAAATTGATGGACTGTTGAGCATGTTGAGTATCTGGAAATACTGTTCATGAACTGTTTACATGGCCAGTCAATAAATATTGACCTTTGTTTAAGAACCAGCTTACAGAAAGGTTTCTCCAATGTCAAGTTCATGAAGGACTGTGAAATAAAAAAAGACACAATGTTTGATTTGATGTCGGGGTGACATCTAACATTTATTTTGCTCAGAGACTCCGAACACCCTGGTGCTGAGGGATACTGCTCCTGGGGGACAGTCATAATAGTCACAAACAAGACAGACAAGGGAGAAATTTGAGGAGTCAGAGCATTAAAGAAAAAGAAGAAAATGAAATGAATCACTGAGCCCTGACATGCCAGTTCTGCTTTCACGGTCCTTATTTTGAATCTTATTTTTAATTTTTCCTCTCCAGCTGCTGCTCCATGATTTCTATCCTGTGGTGGTCCTCCAGGTACTTCTGTTCCGCCTCCAAAAACATCTGGTTCATCTCGTTCTCTCTGGAAGATTCAAGAAAGTTCTCCAATAGTTACATATTAGTTAAAAACAATGCCAGCAGTCTTGATGGTGACTGCAGAGATGGATTAATGAAACTTCAGATGACAATAAAGGAATAGACCGATTTACTTATTTAATATTACCATTCGTAATTTGCCTTTATAACTTTTCTATTATTTATTAATGACATGATCCAATTTTAGATTTAGTAATGTAATGTCATTCTAGGAAGAGGTAGAAAATGTAAATACTTTGACCTCTGCTACATGTGATACAACATCTTTCTAATACTGACTTTGCCTGAAGGCTGTCAAACGAAAATTTGTACTAAAAAAAATAAAACAACCCTACAATGCTCAGAAAGCAATAACAAGTGTCCTTGAAACAGGCACATACAATGGACTATAAATTCATAGAATATTATAGTGGTGTAGCATTGCAATGTTCCTTCACACCTTATCATAAAAGGTCATTTTGATGTGATAGACAAAACTTTCAATATTGCCAAATGAAAATAAAATGTGAAAAATAAAACTTCAAAAAGTTCAGTCCTCCTCATGTGAATCATTTTCCTGACGCGTAGCGATTTTTACATCTTCAAAAATAAGGCATTAAGTTATGCTGAGGAAACATCACGATCACTCTCGTGATTATTTCACCCCTTTTCCAGGGGCGCAACACACAGATACTGCCACCTCTGGCACCAGGATGTAATGCTTTTGTTGATGCAGTCTTTCACGAGCAGCTAACATTAGTCTTTTAACACTCTAGCATTAGATCATTTTAGCAAAAACAAAGGGCCAGCAACAACAACACGATGATGCTGTTACTTATCTAGGTGTAGTGTTTGCTTTATGTTGTTGAGATACAGTAGTTTGATTTTGTTTCTCCAGGTTATGCATTTGAACAAACACCATGTATCAGTGACAGAACAATGAGAACAAGTGGAGAGAAAAACAATGTATACAGTATATATTACTTTGTCCATAGGACGTTAACCAGCTCAAGGAGTCTGTCCTTCTCCGTGCAGAGGAGTTTATATTCATAACACTGGGTCATCAGTTCGCTCACATCTGCTGAACATTGTGGACATTTTGAAGAACTTGGACCTCTGAGAACAAAACAATACAACATTAAATCATCTTTTTTGCTGTTAAATCTTTTATCAGTGGTCCAAAAATGGATGTGCAGCAATGGATCAGGAAAGGTCAAAATAGAGCAGTTTTTTGTTCACTTACTTGAATTCTATACAACCTCCCACAGCAGGCAGAACCAGGTTATGACCAAATTTAGAAACTGATCTGGAAAAACAATTGAGACAGTCATATTAAAAGAAATCACAGCAGCGTACGCTGCCGAAGCTGTGAGGCATCAAACTAAATCAATAACCTGATTACAGAAAGTCTCACATTAGCCAAAGTGAATTATAAACCACACAGGCTGGCCAAGATCTCTTAGAACCCAGTCTTACTGTAGCAGTCAGCAGAGAGGACACATTAATACAAAACCAACAGTGACTGTCAGTGACTAAAAGTAAACTAACAATATTCATCCTCCAATGATCATTTAGCATGATTACCATTAGGACACATACCCTGAAGATATCATTCTTCTGTTATTGTCTCCCTCTTCAGGGGGAAAACTTGAACTGCAAATTGTTGCCTTGAGACTGGACTGGCTTTCCACACTCTCATCCTGCAACATAGGTCAGGTCAAATTGTGTGCAGTTTTCTACAAAGCTAAATACATTATTTTTGCTGAGGTGAGCTAGATGTAATTTCCATGACTTTGCGTCGCTACATTTTTGTTTACCTTGAGCTGCTGGATTTCCTCCTGTAGTTCTTTGATCGTGGCCTCCTTCTTAGCAACCATCTGCTTAAGATTCTGGATGAGAGCGTTGTGCTCTGAAGGCTCACTACTCAGCTGTTGTCCCGGGCTCTGCTGGATCTCCTTGTTCTGTACGTTCTGCTGTTGGCTGAGCTGCCTCAGTGCCTCTTGCATCTGGGTGTGCTGCTTCTGCCAGACGAAGTAGGAGGGGCAATTAATGTTGAGGACAATGTCGTAAAGCATGGACTTATCACAGAAGATCATTCTTTTGGCAGTCTGTGGCTTATTTCAACTCATAAATGTGATGTATAATCCCTGACTACTTATTGTTATTTGCTCTGTGCAACAAGACCTGAATTGTGTATGTTAACAGCTGATGCCTTTCATGGAGCAGTTGCTCCTAAACCACACATTGTCAGATGGGCTTTAATCACGTTACGCACTCAACTCACAAACAGCGCTAAAATATTAAGTATATTCCTGTTGTACAGAAAAACATTCTAACTCCAGTTTCAGCACTTTGAATGCATGTATGTGGTTTTTCCATACATTTCCATCCAAAATTCCATGATCATTTGGGCTCATGAGCTTCGGAAGAACATTATTTTGCACAGTGATCACTCTGAAAACCTGTCTGCTTTTCTTGCTCTATACAACTCACGATACCTAAATAATATATGCACAATTTGTGTGTTTGTACACATAAGAGAACATACACCAAGCATATAAACATCTTATCTAATGCCTTACCAGCAGGACATCCACAAGCTCATCATCATGCTTGCCCTTATCCAGGAGGGTGGAGATCTGGACCTTCAGAGTTTTCATTTCTGTAGACAGAGATTTGTTCCTGGCTTTAGAGGCTTCCAGCTTTTTCTTCACATCCTTGTGGTCTTTCAGGAGGGCCTCATAGTCCAGTGAGATCCTCTATACAATCGTGGAAGGAGAGAGCGAGAGAGCACAGCCTTGATACATTGACCAATTCATATTTTAAACCATTTGCAATTCAAGTACACACCTCAAATGCCTCCCTCTTCTCCTTCTCAATGGTACGGATGTAGCGGTGGTTCCTGTCTTCGGGAGGGGTTTTCTGAAGGACCCCTATGCCCTGAAACTCTTCCTCTACACTCAGGACACTTTGCTGTCTTTGCTGAGTTGATTGCTTCAGCTGCTGCTCAAGGTCTGTCACCTGTCGCACGATGCCCAGTGTTAATGTTGAATTCAGGTATTTTGTTTTATACGTGTACTATCTTATATTAGTGACTCTGCAAAGCGCTTCATTAACTCCATAAAGAACTTTGTAACCTTAATTTCAGAAGAACATTTTGATTTAAGCTATAATTTAATGTTACGCTTACCCTTGTCTGGAGAGCCAGTATCTGCTGAGAGCGACCTCTAAAGCTCCCAGGGCAGCTTAGTAATTGCTGAAGGTTGACCTCCTCTCCAACCTCACTGACCAAAACCTACAACAGCCGGAGCCGTTCATATTTTAGAGTACAGAAGTCACTAAAGATTAATCACATGAATGTGTGATATTTTTCTTCACCAGTTAAGAATAGAGAGGAAAAACAATATACCACCTTCTGGGCTACTTTCAACTGCTGTTTGGCGGCTTGAACCTGATTGCGAAGCTCAGTCACTTTCAGCTGGGCAGCAGCTAATTTCTCCTGCGGCGATTTCACCACAGGGTTTTCCTGCTTTTGCGGACAGATGATATGTGACTCAGACTGCGTTGCAATCATTCAAGCTAGGAAGCCATAAAAATATCCCTTTGGGAAATCTTCACGTCAATAATTACCACACAGTCTTCCGATGACCGCTTATCCTGTGACTTTGTGTCAATCTTTTGCCCGGGTGGAGAGTGCACCAAAGTGGCCTGCAGCTACAGAAAGGAGCATAATATTGCAATTATTTATTCAATGACTCCCTCTGTAATAAATCATATAATTGAACAAAAAGCATTATAAACAATGTATCTTTGTTTAAACAAATATATCGTTTAAAACAAATTGCTGCGTGCTGAAGTCACGCCCATTCTCCAACAAATCTAATGAAATGAGTCGGCTAATGCAAAACATTTTTACCTCCTTTTCAAGCTCTTTGATTCGGTTGTTGCTTTGCTTCGATTTAATCTTTTCTCGCTCAATTTCAGCAGTTAGCTCTCTATTCTTCCTGGACAGCTCAACAATCTTGGTGGCGGCTATATCCCCAGCCAAGCCCGATGTGCCTAAATGGATGAGTGGATGGGTCATGTGGACGTTGTGACACACCCATAAGATAACTGTGGCGCAAAATAAGTGGCATTATACCCGTTAAAAATAGTTGTTCTTCCCTTTTCTTCTTCAGGTGTTTAATTTCAAAATCCTTTTCACTCAGAAGCTTGAAGAGGCGACCATTTTCATCCTTGAGCTCCCTCAGCTGGTCCAGCAAATTTTGATTTTGATTGTCGTTCGGCAGCAGTCTATAGGGGGGCGAGTAAAATGAGCAGTGACTAATTGCAAGTTAAGAACATGATGAATTATAATGTGTGCTTATGTGTGTGTATATACAGTATATATTTTTGTTTTTTTGTTTAATAAAGTATGAATAAGTTGAGAATAACAACTTGGGTATTTTGGACATTTATTTCAGCCTTTGTAAAACTCACCTGTCTTTATGATTGTCTGTCCAAACACCTTGCGTCGATAGGTCCAAATCATCACTGTCATTAAGCTTATTCGGTTCATTCTGCTTTTTCCTATCCAGTTTTTTTCTCTCCTGCTGTTTTTGTAGTGCTTGGAACTGAAGCCGCAAGTGATTCAGTTCACCATCATGCTCCATGATCTATGATTTCTAGCATGAGGGGGAAATAATCAGCTAAAAAAAGGGGGGAAACGGCAGTGGAAATCAATATTGTGACTAAACATTGTGAGACAACTTGGTTCTAGTAATATTATGTACTTGCACATGCATTTCCCTGGATTTGAAGGCTGCAGTACAGTTTTTGGCATTTGGCATATAGGCTACTTTAAGGTTGGATAAAGAGAAAACAGCTCACCTGTGATTTATCCAAGTGCCACCGTTGTAAACAGGTTAGATGCTGTTTTGCGCTGCATTATTTTGTATGGCAGGTGAAGAATCTGTAGCAGCTTTGTTACGTGTATTCTACTGTATCCATAGCAACGGCACGCCAGAGACCAATGACAGGATCTCGCGGGAGCAGGAATGTACTCACGGGAGAGGAGGTCGGAAAAGCAGTCTCCAATAGGGATAGGAGGGCGGGGGGGGGCACGGTTGTAGGCAATAAACAATGGCTGGTTCATCAACGATACAACGGGTGGCTTCTTTTCTTACTTTTTCACTTTACAGGTAAGTACACTGTATTGTTTGTACCAAGATCATTATGTCAGTGTGAAAAATACAGAGAGGAAATCGTTCATTGTGGCGCATGCGCATTGCACAGCAACAAGGCTTGAGTTTCGTTGTTCTCATGTGACAGCTATACGGGCTCAGGATTGGACAGAAATTAACGACATGTGACACCTACACAGGCTCAGGATTGGACCGTTTTGTTCATTTTGAAATTTACAGGTAAGTACACTGTGTTGTTTGTACCAAGATCATTGTCAGTGTGAAAATACATTTTAAAAATCATACTAATTTTCATGATGTACTGTTTTAATGTTTTCAATGCAGTAATGTTTACAGCATGTTATCTTAGCCACACAGTGTTAAATGAATTTAAATAAAATGGTCTTGGTCATCACTCAGAAAATTCTGTAAGGCACATATGATGTGGGTCCATGTCTCTGTGAGACTCAAGAGGTGTTTTCATAAATGAGTGACTAAGAAGTTAGAACATTAACCCCTTCATATATCTGATATTTTAACAAAATCAAGAGGACAAAAGTGCATTCTGAAAATAGTTTTATTAACTTGCTATAACAAAATCAATTTATAATGAGGACATTTATTTAAGATTTTATTAAAACCTCTAGAACAAAACCATATGTTTACTTTACATGTAAATGTCTTCAATCATCGGTCCTCCATGACAAATATAAAAAGACACCACAGGATGGCAGGGTAACATAGTTACAAAATTCAGTGTTAGAAAAAAAGACTTCTATTTACAAGTTAGTTACTAAGAAAAAACAAGTTCCTGCTTTATATATAGTGTGAGAAAACTAAGAGCCATCTTTATTCTGGACAAGCCTCAATACTGATCACATTGACCTGCTCCCCAGCACACCGTTTGGCGCCCAACTCGCATTCGGTCATCGTCGTGGCAACGCTGCCAACGCCAGGGCTGACGCACAGGGGGGCGGAGTCTTTAGAGCATTCTGACAAGTTCTGACATATGCATTTTCTTGTCGATTCTAGAATTGAAAAAAATAGCAATTATATATACCAATGCAGTCACACACTTACATGCTCATGTTAAAAAATGAAAGGATTTTTTGGCCTATTGCATCCTGAGACATCACTAAAAACTGAGCAAGAAACACAGTCAGATGATCAGACGGGTCGTAAACAAACCGCCAGGTTAGCTAGACTTATTCGGAAAAGAAAACGAAGGCAAACAGGAAGATTATTACCACTAACCATTGCAAACCATCACAGTTTACAGACCCACTAACTGCTTCAATGAGGGATTATTATTAACATTTCAAGTGTGCTCACTTTCAGATTGGCTAATGGCTAATTTTTGAAAACTTACCTTGTTCACAACCTGTCTGATTGCCTGTGTTTCTTGTCCCATTGGACTTTCATGTAGATATTAGTACAGTGTTAATATAACTGAGGATAACTACAAAAATAAATCTCAAGTTGTAATAAATAGGAATTTATTACATTCTATTCAAGCAGACTCACCCTGACAGATTGTCCCTGGTTTGCAATCCTCGCAGGAAGTGGACGTCTCCGCTGGCCAGTCACAGTCACTGTCACTGGCCAACGTGAAGCTCCGCCCCATACACTGCAGAGCCCCAAGCTGACAGACGCCAAGTAAACGGGTTCCACTTGAGCCGAGTCTAGCACACAGCTGCAGAGAAGTCCTAAATGAAGACAAAATATAGAAAGATGCAGTATTATAATTTTTTGTACATTTAAACCTTAGACCAGACATTTCCCTGTGTGTAATGCAGAAATAATAATAAAAATCATACTCACAAGCACTGAAATGGCATTTTACACACACACTCAGTTTTTCCTACATTCTCCCAGGGCTTACACTTCAGGTTAGATGGAGGAAGAGGAGCTGTGGCCACTGAGAAGAATATATAGAAAGCAGGATTGGTGTGTATTCATAGAAACAGAACCTTAAAGCTGCTATAATCAATATTTTTACAATAAATCACGTGACTATGTGTATGTGAAAGGGATTGCTCGTAGTGATGAACCCACAAAGGGTTATAACCTGAGTCTGCAGCTCCCATCGGCTCTGTGGAGGTTTATAGTGACTTTCAGCTCATTGTTTTGGTTTTCCAGCCCACAACTTTAGTGTTTTGGTTCACTCAATGCTCTCATAGCGTTGTTTTTGGCCATAGTGTGCAGCTCTCTACAGCAAAAAAGTTCTAAAAACTGGCTGTATGCAACCTGCCCAGCATTAGCAACTAGCTGGTAAACATAGTAGAGCATTTAGCAGCCAAAGAGCAAGATATTTCCCTCAAGAGTTGGCGGAACGCCAAAGACTTACATTCGTCAAGTGGCCAGAAACACGACTCCAAATGACTGCTAACATTGCTTTGCATCTACTGAATGTTCAAATAGGTTTGCTAGCACACTAGCTATATTAACTTAAAAGGTGATAATATGTCAGTGTTGTGTTCATAGTTTGTTTCTGCTTCCCCCATCATCTTAGGGAGAGTCTAAGATGGAAGCGATGAAGGTACCTTATCTAAAAATGAAAGCTATTTTTATTTATGTATTCTATTTTATTTCTATTAAGTTTTAACCAATTGTAAAATATCAGTTTAAACACAATATTTTAATTAAAGCTGCAGTCATTTATTTCTTTTCCACTAGGGGGCAGACAAATGGCAAAACAAACTGACACACACACAGCTCTGATACATAGTTGTTCTGGCTAACATGTTAGCAAGCCTGCTTACACATCCAGCAGAGCACAGAGCACTGATATTATCTCACTGAAGTCATGTTTGTGTACTCCTGATGAATGAAAGTGCAATATCCACTCTCATTTTAGCTTTCTCTCAAATAATTCAGAATTCATTAGCGACTTCATGTTCCGCTTCTGCTGCTGTTTGGTGTTAGCAGCACTGAAACAATGAGCTAAAAGATGCTTAAAAATCTCAGTAGTAGAGTTGGTGAGAATTATGGGTTTATCAAAGCAGAGCAAGTTTCTTGATTTTGAAGTTGAATCAATCAATCAATGTCCTTTGCATCCTTTTGTCAGTATATTGAAGATATTTCACAGGATAACTTTATTTCTGAGAAGTCAACCTGTTCAAAGTTCAAAGCTTTATAACAACAAAATATTATACTTAGAATAAGTGTTTATTTTTACGTAGAATAAATGTACTGTACCGGCTTTACAGTGAGAGCTGGCCGGAGAAGGAGACCACTGCAGACTGGTACTGCACATGATCTCTGACACGTCAGCATCCAGCACTGACCCTGCAGGACAGGACAGGGACAACATGTCTCCAACGTGATAGGCTGCTTTGCTGGGCGTGGCTATAACTTCACTGTTGAGTGGAGGAATCCCACACAGGGAACCTGGGATGGTGAGGAAGTGAGAAAAGCATAACAACATTGTGATTTCTAGACAATGACAATCTGAGGGTGCCTGAGGATGAATAGTTGAAAATCTTTAGAAATGTTTAAGCTGCATGTGGATCCACATCTGCATTTAAAAAAAAACATAGAGACAGACAATCATGTCTCATGGCAGTCATTAGTTTTGGAAAATTTGTAATTCCTGTTTAGTAACGTTAGGGTTTTGTACCGAGATGAACTACAAAAATGACTGGGACAGATCCTCTGACTTTCCCTCCAATGTCACCATGAGGTTGATATTTGTGGTTTTGAGTGAAAGAACATTTTTGACAGAGCCTTTAACTTTTCACCAAGTGACATCAGGTCAAGATCTTCATTTGTTGTCATTTGTTTATGACCAAACACCTGCTACTGCTATTCCCATCATCCTCAGCTATAGTTAGTTTTCTTGTGATAATTATACAAATGCATTCTAACATTCGTATAATTATAAGATGTGTTAGCATTTATTTAATTGCACCACTTTGCCCAAGTACAGCCTCACAGAGCTGCTACCATAGTGTTCATATTGTTTGCAAGAACATGGCAACCAATTACAGGGAAATTGTATGTCATGCCAAATAATATATATATATCTACAGTATATACAGTATAATATATATCTGAATGTGTTTTATATGAAATGTGGTCAAAATTGGATCAAATTTCTAAAAGGAATCATGAAAAATTCCAAATAGTGGAAAATGTGTTTAGGCAGAAAGAGGTGAGGCCTATACTGAAGCATTCATCTTGAACCAAAAGAATCCAGGAACAAAACATAACATGGTTTACAAATGGCCACATGGTGGTATCATCAGCAACAAAAACTAATCACTTTCTTCTTGGTAATTGGTTCAACGTTTGACTAAATTTCATTTTAATCTGATACAGTAAGTCGTTCCTGGGTTATCCCGAGTTAATGAAGTAAAGACGTACTTTTACAAACCATCCCTCCTGTCCTCCACGTCTGGTTTTCAGTGCATTCAGCCACAGCATCTCCACTGAGGTAATGATCGTTTATGCAGGAGTACTCCACGGTGTTTCCAACCAGGTAAAAATCTCTGGGATTCTGAGAACAAAATACAACAACAGTAGTTATAATCAAAAACATGCACATAATCACCTCCTCTACCATTTGCCATACAATAACCGAGAACAACACAGAAATTCCAGAATAATTACAGAAAAGCTTGCTTTCAAAAAAGCTGTAAGTTTAATACAGTTTCGCAACTTTTTCTATTACTCCTTTGGAAACCAAAGAGCCTAATTGTCTCCAATGTTAACACGATGAAGCATTAATCAAGCAAACCTACATGAATATATCCATTTCGGAGGTTTGGAGGCGGGCCACATGTCTTTGGTGGAGTCACAGAGAGACTGAAGCATTGAGGCTCCATCATCCTGCACACAAACCGTTTACAGTGAGGAAACTAAAATACTATGGACACCTGGTGCTTATTAAGCATCTCTGATATCAAACAACTGTTTGGATTAGAATAGATTGCATTGCATTATGAGGGCAAGATCATTTTGGTCACTTTCAAATCTACATAGAATCAAATCATCAAGGATATCACAAAAAAGTCTTATTTTGTCTGTGGTCATCAAGATGTCACAGTCATGCTTTGGGGGCAAAAATCTTCCATTTTGTGACAAAAATCTGGTTCCCACAAGATAACCAATTACATTTTAGGGTTAAGACTCGTTTTTGGGTTATGGTTAGGGTAGATCTCTGTCCTACTACATGACAAACAAGGCGTGTGTGTGTGTGTGCATGTGTCCGTACTTTAAGTACTGGATGTCTGCATCCTCACAAGGCTTCTGCTCCACCTGCAGTCCGGTGCAGTGATGGCCACCTCTGCTGGGGGCAGGGTTGTTGCAGCTTCGGGTCCTTGACCTTTGACCTCCAGAGCAGGATCCCCAGGAGGACCAGCAGCTCCAGCTGCCATGGATCACCCCTGACAGACAAATACGTGGTTGTTGTGTGGTATTTGTAAAGGACTTTGTCATGCTGACAGGACACCACGGTAACATAAAATTTTAATTTTGACCCCTTGAATGTTGTAAATCATAGGTAAAGAACTTGACATTAGAGGGCTTGGAAAATATAATAAATGAAAGTGGTTAGACCAGCTTGGATTAAGTTTAAACCTGGATCAAATCTTGTTTTATTTTGTAATTCTGCTACACAAAGTTTTTAAATATACAGGATTATTTTTAACTCTTTCTTTAAATTGTTTTTATTGTCTTCCAATCTTAGTGTGGCTCTAAACTGCAATTTAAACTCTCATCACTGATTAACTTTAAATTGACAATTGAGACAATTAGTATAGATAGTTGCTAAAGTGCTGCAACTGAAACAAAGCTAATTTGAGCCTCTCTGCTTGACAGAATGTTTTCTATCACAAGGATGAAAATTACAAATGTTACACTGTTTGATTCTTTTTTATCTTTTGATATTTTAACATTTATTGCGTAGATGTGTTTATATTTAGATGGCTCTGTTTGGGCGTCATTTTTTGTCATTGCCATTTATTTTATGTTGATACTCGTGGTCTGTGTCTTGTGTTTCCTGTTTTATTTTGATGTCTTTAGTGTTTAGTTCTGGTCTTGTGCTGTCAGTGTTGATTGTTTTCACCTGGTCATGTTCAGTCAGCATTGTTCATGTTACGTCATGTGTGGTTACTCTGCCTGTGTTCTGGACGTTTGTAGAGGTTTTGCCCCGCGGGCCTTTTCAGTTTGAACTTCCATTTCTCAGTCTTGCCTGACTGCAAGTGTCTTTGATTTGTTAATAGATCCCTGAACTCTGACCGGTCTGCATTTGGGTCCTTTATGCTGTCTCCATGCCATGTCGTGACAGATACTAAGACTGGCATTTATCTCTGGCATTAAAATCTATTAATTTTGAATTGAATCTGGTTTTATTATGTTTAACCCAAACTAAACCTTTTCACTAATCCATTACCTGGTTGCTCTCCAATCACAGCTCCCCTCTCACAGGCCTGTCCAGAGGTTCCCGGCCGGCAGACACAGTGACACTCTGAGCCCGTCAGCAGCGGCTGGCCGTTGTTCTGGCAGGGCTTGCAGTGACAGGGATGCTCCTCTGCCATGTACTCCTCTGTGGCTCTTTTCAGGTGGAGCTTCTTCAAACCTGCGCACTGCACTTCCTTCACCAGCTCATACAGAGGACGCAGCTGGAAAACACATTTACACCTTATTAATGCGCATGAATAGATATGAAAGAAGTAGCCTATACTGCAAGTTTAAAAACGTTCCAAACATCTGGCAAACAAAATAATAATTCTGGGATATTTCATGTAAATGAATAATATTCATTAAAAATATATTTTATTATCATTTGATAATGCACAGAAAAAGTATCCTATATCTTTTAGCAACTCACAGGACAGTTTAGCAAACATTGTCATACTAAAGGCCACTTGTAGCCATCAAGTGAATTTTTAGGAGCCTTTTTGCAGTGTTGTGACACAGTTTTCAACCAACTCCCAGAGTTCATGTTAATAAGCTAGCAAGCTGTTAAAATGTGCTTGCAACTGTTGTGCACAATTGATGGTTGCCAGCTAAAAGTAAGGAGCTGCTTTTGTCTAATTACGTCTGCAATGTAGGACTCCTATTACTCCTATTTACTTTTTACTATGAACATTGAGTGGTAAATCTGCCATGCTAAAATGAAAAAACTGACAGGTGTGGCAACTGTAACTATGGGGCGGGGCTTAGCGAAGGGTCGGGTGAAGTGGTTGATGGAGGTAATAATCAGAAGACATGATAGGATAGATAGAAAAAATAAAATCAAAATGTAAAAAGAATTTAAAAAATCTAAATAAAGCTTTTACATCAATCAATAAGGTACAACCAGCTGTGCTGACTGCCTTACCTTCTGGTCTGTGACTTCAGGGAAGTCTTTGACAGACGAGGCCCAGTTGTCATAGATCTCTCCGTTAACTTCTGGGGTTTCCAGGTCTAGAACAGTCAGACCGCCTATAAAAGCCGGATCTCCTCCGAACACGTTGACCTTAATGGGCATCTTGTTTACATTCTGTCCTGCAGACAAATGACAACAGAGCTCAGGCTAGACGGTGTGGTAGTTTTGGTTTTTATTTATTGAAATTCAAACTTGACAAAACTAAATTGTACAACTCATTTAAATTGTGCAACTGACCTCTCTGCTCCTCCAGGGCACACCGTGGGGTTTGAAACTCTAAATAAGAACGCTTTCACTCACCGTAGCTGGATGATAAAGATTTTGTCAGTTTTTCACAGGTGGTGGTGACTTTCTTCCTGAAGAGACGGCGTTTCACCTTTCTCCAGCACCTCTGGTATTCTATATTTGTTGTACCTTTACATAAATAAGGCAGGAGCAAGAGATACCAAACACGTCAAGGTTCTCAAATTGTTATCTGACTGACGGTTTGATACAAAATATAAGTGTATTAATTAGGAGACAGTGCTGGCATGAGAGACAAAATCTGAAATTGTAATACTTTTATTAATATTAAACTATTTTTTATCAAATATGTGTACCTAAATCAGTAGCATGTCTGCATTATTTTATATTCTAAATTTCTTAGAATAAATTATTTATTAGAATAATACATTTATTAAATTAATTTTTTCAGCTAATCTATATTGGTAAAAGTAGTCTTTAACAAGTACATGTACTGTTTTCAACTTTTTCATGTGGTATCTAATTGACTATTAATCACTTCTAAAAATGAAAGGTTCATATGTAGATCTGACCAATGTAACCAATGCAAGAAACAAATTTTCCCTAAAAATACAACACATCACATACACTCTGAATATTAAGATGTTATGTGTTGAATCAAGATTTCTGGGTATGTAAAAACAATGATATCAATAGCAACGATATTCACACCAAAAGTTCTTACTGGTCGATGTGAGTGCCTGACGGTCCAACTCCAACAAGGCTTGGTATTCGCCTCCGAGCGAGCCCTCAGAGAGGTAGTGTGTCCCGAATGTCTGGATCAGCTCGCGGTAGGCAGAGTAGTCGTATGTGAGCGGTAGCGAGGACAAGGCCTTCCAGAAGCCTTCAGCCAGAGTCAGATACTGAGGGGCAGAGTTTTGGAACTGGGCCAGCTCCACTTTATTCTTCAAGATGATAAGTTTGTAGGCCTGGATGATAAGATATGAAAAGACTGAGATGTCATTCCCTGTAAGCTGCTGAATGGAAACCTTTAACCCAACTAGCGACGGAGCCCAACGGCTGCAATGTCAAGCCAATCTGTCCATTTGTCTTACAGTAAGAAGTCTAAAATAAGTGATTTGTGAAGCAGATCAAGTTATACCATTACCTTATTGTCAGTGAGCTCTTTGTGGAAAGTGCGACGGTCGTGTCCCACCAAGGCATTGGCCTGGATGTGCTGCATGTAGGACCAGGTGCTCTCATAGGATTCATCACTCTCTTCATTGTCTACTTTCACCTGCAACAAAGGCAACATTTGGTTTTAGTAGATCAGCTGCTGTGAGAGAAGCTCATCATCCTTTGTTATTTACTTCATGTTTAGCCATGCTAGCTGCATGGCATGGCATGGCATGGCATGGCATGGCATGGCCTGTCTGTTGGTCGGGTAATTAATTGATCAATTAATCGATGCAGAGGAGTCAGGCCTTTGCCCCTCATTTGTCAACATGACCGCCAAATGTACATTTCTTGTTCGACTCACCTCGAAGTTGTACCTGAGGATGCTCTGTGGCAGTCTGTAATAGACTTTATGGTCACCACTGAAAACCTTCCTGCACTGCCCTCCAAAGCTTAGAGTGTTGATCACACCTGCTCTCAGTTTGCCTGTTAGCACATTGTACCTGTAAAACATGACACAACAAATGCATTCGATGGACTTTTATCCAATAGGTGACAGATTTTTCACCCCAAACATGGCAAGTGGATTTACAAGCAGATATCAGTGTATTATATAAACTCACTAGTTACAGTAAAGACCCAGTTTCCTGGTGTTGGAGTTGTAGCTTCACTCACCCTCTGCCTGTGAAGTCAGAGTTGGGAGGCGTTTTGTCAACGTCACATAAGTACTGGCTGCTGTCTTGGTGACAGCTTCTCTCATCCAGACCGTCCTCACAGTCTTGGTCTCCGTTACACACCAGAGACTGGCTGATACACTGACCTGCATCAGGATTTCAATAAAGAGTTTTTATTCCACATTGCAAGAGACATAATTTAAAGAAAACATAAAGTAAAAAGGTCATCGTTTTATTATATCTGTAAAGTCTTTTTGAATTATATATAATGTGCAATAGAATATTGAGTGATGGTGACCACTGAGACATAACGAGCGAAACCATGAGCAAACTCATCCCTGCAAATAAACAAATAGATACATAGTATGACACTTTTGTTGTTATTTGCTAAAAAACAAATTCATAAAAGCTTAGGAACATTTTGTATGTCGCAACATACCAGAGGTGCAGCGGAACCTGTCTCCACAGCCTGTTTCCAGGGGACAGCCTTTCTGCGGGACACATGCTTGTGTTTCTGTGGCTTCTCCTGAACATGGCACGCCCCCAAACTGGGCGTACACCTGCACATGGCGAGTCCGCACCTGACGAGGGTGTGATCATAAACATGAAATTAATTAAAGAAGTAAACAAATGAAAAGATTAGCATTAGAGTCTGAATTTATTTCCTGTTTTCATGGCATCAATTTACAACCACAATGGAAGGCACACTGTACACAAGATGTCAGACCAGGATGTCTGACTGTTTTCTGGCCTTTCTGGTGACTCCAGTTTAGGTCCAGAACTTGTGTAACTCACCGCTGTGATGATGTTATGAGTCTTTCAGTCATGGCAGAGTCATTTTTTATTTTATTTTAAAAATGGAGGCAGCGCCTATTGGATTACAAATATCTAATATAAACATCAAGTTGAATTTGTATCAAAACATACCAAGAAAATATTTCTGTGTTGGATGTATATGATTTTCTGACCCCAGACAGAAAAAAACGGTAAAAACTGTGACATTTTACAGCAAAAATCACTTAATTTCAATGGAATCACTACAGTGATGAGTATCAGTGGATATGCTATGTGGCAACAAAAGACTCCAGGCTCCGTGTTTGTTGTTTTGCTTGCAAATCCTTTGCATCTACTTCAGCTGAATTTGTGCCACTGACCAATAGCGAACCAGCTAAACAGTGCTGACATTTGAGGAAACAGAGAGCCATTCAGTCCAGAACAGAGGAAGCGGTGTTGCTTCATCAGTTTTTATATAACCCTGTTCTCAAAGGGTATAAACTGCTGCATGAAAAACACATGTTTTGCGATCAGAGACAGGAGTCAATGGTAAATAGATCTTTTGCATAGACTGTGTTAATCTTTTAGCGAGTGACTTAGCTCGCTTGCATTAGCTTGGAAAGCTATTGCGACTGGCTAGTGCTAATGAGTTTCCAGCTAGATATAGCATGCGACCTATGACCTATTATAGAATTAGACCTATGCAGATTAGGTTATGGGTTAGGTTTAGGCATTGCGCAATTAGGATTTCCTTTTGACCCTACCTCCAGGAAATGAACAGAAGTATAGTACAAGTATGTGTTTGACTGAAGTACCTTTGTACTGGAGCAGCCATCACACTCAGACCACTCTCCATAAGGCCCCCATCTGCAGTTTACAGGCTGCTGACAGCTGAGAGGAATGGACAATGACATTATTAAAAAAAACATTTCTGTTATCCTTTGAGAATTAACTGAAACATATTTTCCATCTTACAGTAAATACAGCAGGTGAATAAGATTAGATCAGTATAGCACAGGCCAAAACCACAGTCCTTTGACAACAAATTAAAGAAGCTGCATTCCCATGTCTCAGGAGTATGGATAATGTAAAAAAGAGAGACATTTTCCTCACCATCAATACATTATTATACAAGTGGTAACACGGCATGCACCTACCAAACTGGAGACAGAATGACAAGCAAGAGTGCCAAAGATGACAGAGCTGCTGCCAAATCCAACTGTACACAAAAAGCAAGAAAGATATTAAATCTATTTGTTAATGACAAAAATATTCTTATGACATGTATTTGATGACATGAAAAAAATTACTTTTAAACTTCGTCTGGCAGTATTCACAATGAATTAAGGGCCTTGTTTTCTCCAAGAAGATCAGCGTATTCTTGATCATTAACAGACTGTACACCATACAAATGCCCATTTATATTCTTTGGCATACATAATTGCAAGGTAGTAGGCCACTGAAATTGAAATGATCAGTAATTAAAGTAAAAACTGAAGTGGAACAAAAGTGAGTAAGTCCTGATAATTGAAATGTGATTCAATATAAAACAAGAAAGTTCTGTTGTTGTGCAATGCAGGAAAACCAATTTTCGCTCCATATTTCCTTTATCCTTTGCACGGTAAAATCTCATAAGTTAAATCAAATGAGCATTTATTTTATTATTAACTCAGTGTGATTGGACACAAATTGCATTAAGGTTAAAATTCTCCATTTTTTCTGGTATGTGTGAAGACCCGGTGACACAGAAGAACCCAAGAGCAGGGAACACACAGGAGACAAGGATGCTGGGGACAGTCAACACTTAGCAGCATGAGGGTACGAACCAAAACAAGCAGGTACAGGCAGTGGAAAACAAATCCAGAAAACAGGCAGACTGTCCAAAAGAACCAAACAGCAGAACAGAAACGACAGGGAGCAGGCAAAAAGGCAAGGTATGAAAGTGTGAGACAAACTGGCAAAAGCCCATGGGAGGGACTGGGCTAAATACATCTGAGGGGGTTAATTAGTTAAAACCTGAGACTTTTCAGAATAAAAGAGGAAGAGAATAAAACTAAGGTTTTGTATACATGTGTCTCAGAGGAGTCAAATGATCTTCTCTCTGCTGTCATGCAGACCTGAGTTACTTTAACTTGGAGTAATTTATTTTATGTGATGACATAGAATAATATATTATTCTTTTCTTGGGGTGGGTTAACAGAAGTCAAAAGTTGGATAAACTCAAAGCTTAAAAGAAATGAAGTTAAATCACCTAACCTTGTACTAAAGTTGCTTTGAAATTTTGAGTTTTCTCAGCTTTTTCTCCCTTACAGAACCAAAACAATACGATCCCATTTTTTGATTTAAAAGCAAATAATACCAAATCTGAATGGGAAATGTGGAGCTTACAGTACCTTCATGATGTGCTCCTCAGAGTTCGGCCTTCTCGTCTGGTCCAGCACTGTAACACTCTGGGTCATATAACCAGCAGGAGGCGGAGATTGCTCAGCTGTTCCCAGAGTTCAGGAATTCCCACTCTGAAAAAACAACCAGATTTGTACCACTTCTGTTCACACAATGACTCATGAACAGAGACCCCGTGTTCTTTTCCACAGCTCCAGTTCAAAGCCAGTGGAGCTTAGTTTTGCCTTCTTATCTGTGCTCGACTGTTTCCAACAACATTTTGACAATCCTGTGATGAAAACTGCTCTGTGTTGTGTCAGAATAGACTCACTGGATTGCGACAGGAACAGTTGCGTCACAATTTATTATCTTGCTCTCAGAAGCCATGTCTCGGTCTAAGGTAAATAAGATCCAAACTTGGCCCATATTTAAATGCATCTGACTCCGTTGCTCTGTAAACACAAAATGCATGTGGAAAATGTCCACGTCTTCATTTGTAATACCAATTGTCTATTTCTGCCAGTATGAAAGTATTAATTTAATCCACATTTGTAGCCAGAAACACAGTATCTAAATTCAAGAGTTATTTATTAAGTGCTATTCGTAGTCATTTTAGGTTTTTTAAATTATTTTATGTTTGTTTTATATTTGCAAATATAAGCTAAAATCCATCAACCATCATAAATCTCATCCAACTAGAAAACCACGATCTGATGAACAGGGAGGTCTGACTGGATTAAAGCCAGTGTGTGTAAAGCCAAACTTTCTTATTTCCTATTAGCAGATTTCGGTTCTCTTTAGTCTGCACTCTGAGTACTTTGATATTTTACGTACATTGGTATCCTGTTCTGTTTTGATTACTGAAGGACAA
This sequence comes from Gadopsis marmoratus, assembly GCA_036023855.1. Classification (NCBI taxonomy): domain Eukaryota; kingdom Metazoa; phylum Chordata; class Actinopteri; order Centrarchiformes; family Percichthyidae; genus Gadopsis; species Gadopsis marmoratus. The sequence goes on from JAVQJF010092349.1 coordinate 39,941, forward strand.
CGTATTTGTTATGAGGCATGATAGGAGAACAGTCTGCCCTGTGTACTGATCTTTGGATATGACACCTGTTACCTCGAGACATAAATGGTGTGGGCCAGGGTTGATTCTGTAATCCCTCCCCTTGACCTCTGTGTGTTCTGTGAAAAGTATGTGACTGTATCTGCCCCTCATGCAGCTTGGTGTATGATATCTGCCCTTTCAGCTGAAATAGATGAACTCTGTGCGCTCTCTCTCTATCTTTGGATGACCCTTTACTTGATTGCTTTATTATTTTGCTTAATTAAATATACAAAAGGCAACCGTTTGTCGAGCATCGTTTTATTTGCTCACATCTTCGCAAAGAAATGCTCAATTTCAAAATCTCAAAACAGTGTGCAGTGAGTCCTCAGTGCTATATAGTTAGCTGTGGTTGCCATCTAGTGGTGACTTATTTTCTTCCTTAGACACAGATGCCATATTTTAGCTCCACAGCCTGTCTACCAGTTTTCATTCATGATTGACTAAAGCACCAATTGATCAACTCTGAGGAGTAAAACAGGTGTAAAGATGCACACTCATTAATCAGTTGTGATAACATTAGCATTTTATTAGTGCCGACCAATGGTATCATTTTCAGACATCTGCTCAAGCCTCTACGACAACAGTCTTTTTTCATGTGTACACAACACAGACTGTATGTAACCCTCTGGCAGTTAACACGACATCCCAACCTGAACAGTGCATCGAGAAAAGGAGCATTTTAGCAGCAATTTTGATTCACATTGAGGTGAACATCTGTACAAGCAAAACAGACCAACAAAAAAAACTATGTTGTATCCAGTGATGATCTTCATGATTGAAGTTTATAAAGAAAAATAAATGGCCAGAAACACAACTCTAAATGAATGCTAATGTTGCTCTGTCTGCTGGATGTGTCAATACTGCCTCCAACTGGCCAAAAGAATAAGTAATTGCAGGCTATCTGTAAACAGGATGCTTGTCTTACACTTGTGGCATGTCGTGGCCTCTTTCAAATTCTAAGGCTATGTGTGTGCATGTGTTTCTGTCTGTGCGTGTGTGTGTGTGTGTGTGTATGTGTCTGTGTGTGTCTGTGTGTGTGCTCCACAGTCTGACGGCACACAGCCAAACACAAGTTGTTGCAGACCTGTGAGTGGGCGAGTCTCACATGCACCACTGACATGACATGTAATGTGACTCCTCAGGCTGGGGAATAGTTCTCTAAAAGTGTGGAGGAGCAGTTCCATTACATGTAGACAAGCTTGAAATAGTTCATGTTTGGCAGTGGGAAAAGGGCAGCACTGTAGTTCAGCTTTATTCAATATAAAGTGATTCTTATTGCGAAGATTATTGATCAGAGTTTCTATGTGCATACATGGGAAAACAAACTTTACCCTTTACAATTTTACAACATGTGTAACTAACATACTTATAGGAGCTGTGGTTCATATATAATACAAGTAAAATGATGAGGTATTGTGATACTTGGTTGCAGTTACTTTGAGATAAGAACATATGATGTGATGCTTTGTTCACTTTTATATTTGAGTACATTTTACTGCTAATACTGTACATTTTACTGTGTTACTGTGCTAATGCTAATCTAGAGGGAGGGACTAACTAGACAACAAGTTATGGATATTTTTTTTACATCCGCAAAGTTGTATAACTGACCTGTATGCTTTTTAAATTACGGTCAACTGAGAAATACACAAATGCTATTATTTTGTCTGTAAGTCGAATGTATCATAACATTGCAGAAGGAAGAATTTTTGCTCATTTTTGGGGATTTGACTTTCATAAAAACCACATATGCTTTCTAATAGCATTAACGATGGCTCCACCCTATTCAAGTGTCTCAGTAAGCCTCAACAGTGCGAGAGTGAGCCAGCATGCACAGCACCAGGACCCTCAAACTGAAGCAGCTAAATGGAATTCAGCCATAATTAATTAAAAGTTGTTAATTTATATTAATCATAAATCATAAAAAAAGGTGTTCTCACTCTTATATATTTCTATTAATTAAAAAACCTGCTCAAACAAATTAAAGGAACACTTTTTAAGCAGAGTATAGCATCAAGTCAATTAAACGTCTGGCATATTGATCTGGTCAGTTAAGTAGCAGAGGGGGTTGTTAATCAGTTTCAGCTGCTTTGGTGTTAATGGAATTAACAACAGGTGCACTAGAGGGGAGAACGTTATGCTGCCTGTAACATCGTTCAGCATGACCGGTTTGGTGGTGGGTCAGCGATGGTCTGGGGACGCATATCCATGGAGGGACGCACAGACCTCTACAGGCTAGACAACAGCACCCTGACTGCCATTAGGTATCGGGATGAAATCCTTGGACCCATTGTCAGACCCTATGCTGGTGCAGTGGGTCCTGGGCTCCTCCTGGTGCACGATAATGCCCGGCCTCATGTGGCATGCATACAAGCACGTGGGGGACATACAAACTACTGAGGACCATTTTGAGTTGCTGCAATGACATTTCAGCAAAATGGACTAGCCTGCCTCATCATCTTTTCACTTTGATTTTCGGGGTGTCTTTGAATTCAGCCCTCTGTAGGTTGATAATTTTCATTTCCATCAAACGATGTGGCATCCTTTCATTCCCAACACATTACCCAGTCCATACCAGTATAGATATCCAGCATGATTTTTTTTTTCCCCCATTAAGATCTGATGTGTTTTCAAAGTGTTCCTTTAAATTTTTTTGAGCAGTGTAGTTTGGAATCGTGGTTCAGTATAAAGGTACACAAGGGTAATGTGTAAACAAGTGCACCAGAGAAGGAGTAGGCTTAAATTGATATTAACTAGTTAATTCAGTTTTTGTTGTGGACAAACCCCCATCATAGATAATCCTCAATACTGGCATGAAGGCTGCACTAAAGACAGTCATCCATGTAGTTACTCCAGGGCCATAGCTACCACTAAGGATACTGTCCTATACTTCAATATAGTTGAAGCTGTCTAGTTTGAGGTTTTAAGGCATTGAGTGGAGACAGCATTTACACTTGATTGTGTTGGGAATTTAAAATGACAGCAAATAACGCCCCTGCTGTTGTGAATATAGATCAATTCAATAAGAAAAATCCAAATACATTTTTTCAAACTTAGTTTTTGGCGGCCCTGTTGACTTCACCCTTCAGCCTCACGTCTCGGTCACTTTTTCCTTGCGATCTGCAGCTGGTTGTTTGTCTCGGTTGTTCCCTGGTGTATCCAATCTCCGCCGACAGATAGCGCCCTTTCTCTCTGCACAAGAGGCCACAGGGTGACGCTTCAAACACAGACAAGCACAGACCGTCAGCCAGACAGCGAGGGTTTCTTTACCATCCCGCATGGATCTCAGTAAAACACTGTCCCGTTCGGTGTTCAGAGGGTGTCCGCGGTCCGTGTAGAGGGACGCCGGAGTTCACTTGCGCGTGTGACGTTTGGCTGTTGCTGTTTTATCAAGCACACCTCTAGGACAGGACTGCAGACTGCTGTTGTCCACTTGTCTACAGGGGTGAGTGTGTTTCCATGTCTCTCCTGCGTGTTTGCGTCTCTTTCTGGAGCTGCCTGCAAACCAGCAGCATCCGACAGAAACTGCAACGCACGCGCCTGTCCTATGTTACAGCAGAGGCTTTCTAGTTTACAGGATCTCCATGAACGTCGCACAGTCTCAGAGCGCACACTGGGATAAACAGGTCTGAGCCCAAACTGTGAAAACAAAGCCGGAGACGTCATTAACCTGAAAAAGTTGTATTGTATATTTAGTGTGAATGCTGTTAAGCATTCACACTCTTGTTATCCAGTTCTTTATTATTTTCTTTCTTCCGTACGTTTTATGAACCCTTTCAACTCCTTCATACTTTTAGCTATACAAACC
>JAVQJF010092358.1:0-19291 GCA_036023855.1 Gadopsis marmoratus
TTCCAGATCAGTTTCTGTATCAAATAACTTGTCTTGAGAGGTTGTCTTCACAAACACAGAGTCCTGAGCACCAAACCTCTTGGGTGAATCTTGTCCTTTTAGCACAACCCTCTGTAAAATATAAACAAATAGTTAAACATTTTATAAATAAATAATCTTTTACAAAATCCATCTCCCTATAGCTTTTAATGGCTTGATGATTATTGCATGGTCAAAATATTTAAGATTTTGAGGATGTCAATTTCCTGGCTTCTGTATGGTTGCGTTTGATTTTAAAAAATAATGTGCTAAATTAGCTAAATAAACAAAGACTAAATCTCAGACAAGAAAATTAAGATAGATAGATAGATAGATAGATAGATAGATAGATAGATAGATAGATAGATAGATAGATAGATTCCTGGGTGTTCGTTGACTTACCCGTAGGTAAGCCCCGTCTGGTTTTGGCTCGGAGCTGTCACTTTGGGGTTCCGTGTCCTCAAACCCCTGAATGGGGGACCACTGATATTCTATGACTGGGCCGCTGTCCTCTGATTTATTCTCAGGTTCGATTGGGGAACAGTAATTATTCACGACCATTCTGTCAAGGGATGCTGGCCTGGACACTTCAGTCTTCACTGGTGAAGATGGCAAAGACAGGCTGTTAGGATCAGTCCTGGGGAGATTAGTAGTGATGCATCTTGCTTTTGTGCTGTCAATGGCTGCAATCAATGCCCTCATGTAGATAGCCTTTGATCCCTCCTCGGGTGTCCTCTCTTTCTTTTTCAAGAAGAAAGCGTGAGATGGAGGTGGAGATACTTGCTGGCTCGCTATGGATTCCAGCTGCTTGGACGAGTTGTCCATAGTTTTTTCCTGACAGTTGTGGTGCAAAAAGACAAATAAATCAATAATTTCTTAAGAACTCAATATAATGCATTAAATAGCTCACTTGAGACTATATTATAAAAACATTTCAGATGTAACATTAACAGATGGGCAGAGCAACATTCACGGTAAACATTTACCTCTGAAGTCATGAATTTTTCATAATTTTTCCTGGAAAGCTTCCTCAGCTTAACTTTGCCTATAGAGGGGATGGTTTCATCAAGCAATTCTGCTTTTCTCTTGGGAGTGTCCAGACTCAGTGCTGCAAGGCAGTCAGGTCCTGGTGAGTCACTGAGCGGCAAAGGGTTTGAATCTTCATTCGGGGACATATTCCAGTGAGAAGGTGTGCCTGAGCCAGCATCTCCACCTTGAAGATGCGTGGGTGAGGTGACTGCAGTTCGTAGGCACTTAAACGTCGACTTCTTTCTGCCGCTGTCCATGTTTGAGATCCTAATGCAATTTACAGTCAGAAAGAAATAGAATGAACAGATCTGTATGACCATCTTGTACATCATGTGAGCAACAAGGTAAAGTTAAAAAATGCAGTACCAAGTCATTTTTCCAACAATGAGAGGATATGTCCATCTTATCAGCAATTTAGTTAGTAGATGAAGACCTCCACAATGCCACACATTAAATATTTAAAATGAAGAAGTAATTTGCCCCTAGAAGTCTAAATTTGCAGACTGGGCCCCCGTTTGCCAATTTGGTTTGTCGTCATTTGATTAATAGCAACTTTGTATTAGAATATGCACCACTAAGCATAATATCAAAATCTAGACCTAAATTATATTGGCTCATATTTTGCTGACAAGGTGCCTATTCTTCTAACCACACAGCAAACCTGGGTAGTATCCCAAAGATAATGGACTCCAAGAAGAGCTGCTATTGCCAAAGTAGGACCTAATGGGGAACCCAATCTAAAAATAATGAGCACAAAAAACAAAGACCAGCAGCTCATTTTTGCTCCAAGCAGGTTTATCTGCTTTTTACCTCCACTGTTAAGGACACAGAATAATGTGCAACCATAAAATACCTTAATAATAAAACACTTTCATTAGCTGGTCAACCGTTCACTTTAATGATCTGACTCTTGAAGTTCAACACTTCAAATTTTTGAAATGACAGAAAAATTAACACGCCGCAGGTGCACCAAATGCGACTCGCGCAGATGTGTAAATCAAATTTAGGTGCCCAAATGTTTGCCGAAGTTAAAAGTCAAACCTATGTAAACTTTAACGATTTGGACACCGTCTACAATACAGTTAATGTTTAGTGCAAGCTGTAAATTAGTCTGTAGAAAAGACGCCGAAACTGCGTTGTCATGAGATGTTGGTAATATCTCAGTTAGCTAGCACCTTCACTTTAGCCAAATAATGCTAACTAACTTGAGCGTATTCCCTATTTTCACTTTTTCATTCAAACCGCAACCCAAAAAAAGTAGCTAGGATAAATGATCCAGCTGCGAAGAGACGCTTAACAGCGACTGTTTATTTGTTTTACCACGACTTGACACTTTTTCCATCACACATAAAAGCTAGTTAGTTATACTAGCCACGTTGCTAAATGCATTAAACCAGCTAACGTTGAAGAGGTATGAAGTTACGTTACCTTCTGTGCTTAAATTGAATTGCAGGGGCTGCTAGGAAATCAGCATGAGGTGTCACACTTTATCCGCGTTCAGTCAGCCAGCCAGCGTCTGCTTGTTAGCTTAAAAGATCTGTCGCTAACAACGTGTCTGACGAAAAACAAAACGGTTCATTATCATGTTTAATATTGGATTCAAATGTTTGTGTTTAATTTAACCACCAGATGGTGTTGTGTGAGTGTTAGTCTTTGCCGCTAGATGGTGGTGAAGTTCTGTTTTCGACTCGAGGTTTGAACGCAATCAAGTGACGAGATTAAGCTACATCTCGCGAGATCAGATCTACCGCAGAAATTTGACTTTGAGCGACACCCACCGGCAAAACAGGTGGGCTGCATTTGCTGGGATGATTAGGAAAATCGATACATTATAATTGCTCTCTCTCCTTCTCTTACCTCTATGATAGTGATTGGATAGTCTCTAAAAAGGTTCAGTGCTCGCTCAAAACAACAGATTTTAAAGGGTGAATAAAAGAAAATGTATACACATTTCAAGGCAATCCTGATATCAAACTAAGAATAAAGACATTGAACACAATATTTAGAAGGCGGCAGAGAATACAGGATTTAAATCCTGTTTTTCAAGGTATTCAGAGGTGGGACAGGTATGTAGAAGTATTTAATGCTGAACAGTGATACTACACAAAAGAGATGTACTCAATACATTACAATTTCCTTACGATCTACAAAATAGCACAACATATAATAAACAGTGATCTTATTTTTTCCTTCTTTCTCAAGAGTGGAGGGTCAGACAGTGTATTACAGCTCACCTCATAGAGTTTGTTTTTTTATTCAGCATATCGCAGTCAGGTATGGTATTTTACACATTATCCATAGCACATTGTTGCAGTCACTACAATCTTTTTGATTCTCAAGTTCAATACTTCAAACAAACAGCATATCCACTGAAAGGCAAAATAGTGTGTGCACACACTCTGGTAAGATGACAGTAGATTATATATTATACCCGCTAGGTGAAATCACATGGCTTTAAGTAGTTTAAACAAATTTTGGTCAGAGAGTTAAATCTTAGTAACACTTTCTGTTAGACTTTTGGTAATCCCAGAGAGGTCTTGTAGGCACCAAAGCTGTACCCTTTACCTGTAAGGAGGGAATGAAGATGCATCACTCTTCTGACCATTGTGTAAACCAATCATAACGTAAAGTGGCTTCAGTTCTTCTAAAACAGGAGACACGTACATTTACCTCTTGAAAATGCTGCTTGTGATAGACATTTAGAGGTTTACATTCCTTTCATGAAATACAGAAGATGCACATTATCTGTTCAGATACACAGGCGCAGCAGATTCTGATCCTGACACTCAATACACTTCATAATATACCAACTGAAAATGATATGCGTGCTGACTCAGAGGTCTGTGAGGGACAAATGAGGGTTAGGATGAAATCCAAAGGTATGGTATGGATCTCACTCGTTGCAGCCACATGGGCATATGAATGAGAAACCAAGCTGATACTTATTGTATAGGTGATATTTTTCTGCAGTCAGAGCTTGGATCAGTACTTACACGTTGAGCCTTTCTTTTCAACGAGCCAGTAGCAGAAGCCCCTCCTTGCACGGTCATTGAACACGTTGCTGTACTGGGGCATGTTTTGAGGTGAGGTTTTTGGTGTGTATGGATGCACCCCTGAAGAAAATCATAGAGTAGTGAAACAGTGGGAAGCAAATAATAAAACATCTTTTTAAAAAAATTAATGTGGGACCTACTGTATCCTTGCACCACGAAGGGAACAGGATCATTAACTGCAGTTTCATCCCGAGTCTGAGGGGGTAACAGGCTGCTGCTGGTCGTGGTGGTGGAACAGTTTAGAGCACCTTCATGTGATTCATACAGTAATAAAGCCAAATTAGAGACACATATTCCTTTGTAATGTGTACAGAAATTTGCCCACTCTCTTTGTACTGTGCACTCTCCTGGTCACCTCCAAATTTTAAATTTGATATTATCTGTGAAGCAGGGTCCTTTTCACCAACCTCTGTCCTCCAGCAAGACAGCTGGAAATGATGCAAGATAAACTGGAACCTAGGTGGGAATAACTGTGTATAGTATCACAAGAATACAAACTGGTTTATGTGTTTGCAATTAACAGTCAAGAGTGTAATTAGTTTATATGCCATTGTGTTAATAGGGTTTTTTTATTTTATTTTGTCATTTCATCTTACCATTGTTTTCATTTTGCTCCAGTGGTCTGTCTGGATATGTGGAAACACGACTGGGTGACTCCTTGGCCAAAATGTCATGCTGGTGAAGAAAATCGAAGGATCGTGAATATTAGTTACCGTCTCTTCCTTCAGTTCAACAAAGCCACATCACTCACACAAAACTGGATCCCAGCTACAAAACAAATACTGTACATGTTTGTGAGCCACAGAGAGAGCTCTCGGCAGTGACAAAGTACTTACTTCTCTCGCCTGAAGCGAGTGGAGTCCCATGTTTTTGTCTTTTTCCCTGCCTGCATGTTCCAGATATTACTGCACTCGGCTCGCCTCCACTCACACACACACAAGATGGGTTGTGTTACTTTATCGCTTAGCAACCCATTTGGCAACAATACCCCTGCTGCTGTAAACCGAAGCTGGTTATAATTTCAGAATTTGACACATGGACATCCTTGTGTTTGTCTGTGAGTTTGTACAGTCAGGCGTGTACAAGTGTTATATATGTGTAATATTGTACTAAGCCTGATATATTAGATGAACATATTCTCCAGTTACAAATAATTAATGAGATTTCAAATGATAAAATACTGCTGTTATATGTAGTTAAACTTAATCAATTTACTTTATTTCAGAAATTTTAGTTAACCTGACAAAGATAAATTCTAAAAGGATGTGTACAAAGATGATACTAATTCCTTTAATAAAAATATGAGTGTTGGAATTAAGTGAAATTCAACTTCTTGCAAGTGACAGCAGTGAATATTAATTCCTAAATAATACATCAGAAGTCCCATTCATTAAATACAGACAACTGTACAATTGCAGTTCATATCTGATCAGACAGACACTGTTGGGTATGAATTTCTGTGTACTAAGAACCCAAAGTGAGAATTTTCATCATTAGACTACTAGATTACTTTTCTACGGAGCCCCTCTGGTGCCACAGTGTAGTCAACGTTTAACTCACAAAGAAAACAGAAAAAATACAATAGCTTTTCAACGTGTAATCACTCCTGAGATGTGAAGGTCTCAATTTTATGGTTTTTGTTTTATGTTCACAATCAATCCCTCTTCTTAGGGGCTGAGCAAATAACTGCAATAAGAAAAATCTTCATGGCAGCTTCCAACCAATAAGAAATATATATTTTATTTATTACACAAATAAACAATGAAAAATATTTGAGATACAGTAGAAGTGTATGTTTTAAAACAGGGTGACAGGAGAACAGAAGAGGCAAAGAATTACAAAGTAGGCAAAAACAAAAGCATACGCTCCTCAGTCATTGTTTCACAGCCTAATCTTCAAAACTGTAAGGATAAGTTTAAATATTGTTTTCCCTACAGGAAATTACCTGCAATATACATTTCAGAACAGACTCTGCCCATTTATGGTGGTGCATATATTCTGACAAAAATTCTACATTTACCAAAATAGATAATATGCATAATCATTCCATCATTTTCCAGATTGAAAGTGCCAAAGCAAACTGGACGATTGCTGAACAATTCAGCCCTCAAACTGCTGAGCTCAATAGCTTGAACAACAATATAAGATGTGCCGTAAACTGTATTAGTTAAGATAACCGTATCTCAGGCATTCCCAATACAAATATTAACATCTCTCTCAAATCTAATGTAACAATATAGTTTATATTTATGGAAATCACATTATTTTCTCTGAACATTATGCGATTTGTTGTTTCCAAAGTCCAAACTGAATTGGGGAAAAAAAGCTTTTAGGTTTTCTGCACCAGTTGCACTGAACAATCTACACTCATCTTCAAAACATATCCCTAAATGATTTTAAAGCAATGGTGTAGTCTACCAAGTCCAGGTTGTCTGTGTGCAAATGTTTTATCTGATCATTTTTAATGTTATTCTAATCTATGTGTTTGCCTGTTCATTTATTGTTCAGACTCTGTGTTGTTGCTATTCTTGGCCAGATCTCCCATGTAAAAGAGATAATTGATGTCAATGGGACAAACCTGGTTAAATAAAAGGCGAAATAAAAAAAAATTTAGTGACGGTTATAAATTTAGGACAGAAGATTGGTTTAAACACTGCAACCATGACAGCAACATTCTTGTAAATTCAGTCTTGCAAATGATCGACTAGGATTTTTTGAGAGGGTTTACCTATGACAGAACTTGGCTATCTGGCAAAATAAACTAGTTTTTTCTTCTGACATTTGTTAAAGCCAATGAGTTGATATAGCAGACAGGCAGCAGATCAAACCGAGTCTTCTGTGCAGGAAATGTGAGATCTCTGGGGAAGTAATTTGATCTTATATATTTCTATCAATTCTGGCTTCTTTGCTATCTAATACTGTGAAATACAATATTGCTGTCCATAAATGACCATTATGCATCCAGATTCATGCCTCATTCCTCTGGCCCTGAATCCTCTCCAGCAGATGCTGCTCTACTCGCTGGTTCATGCGGTGCAAATCTTTCAACACACTGGGCTGATCTTCCAGATCCTCGTGGAGGCACCGGGCTATTTCCAACCTCCTGTAGTCTTCTGGTCGTACCAGATGCCGAATAACCTGAAGAGCTCGATCCTTGAGGCTGTAAACTGCATAAACCAAACAGGCATTTGTCAAACGTTGAGAAAATATGTAGATGAAAATGTCGGCCTGTTTTACTGCTGCATCTATACGTATATCTGCTGCTGCTGCTGCTGCAAAAAAAAAACAGTCCCTGATTTAAAACACATTAAAATAATTAAATATGGATTGTGGCACATAAAGCTTTAGAAAATTTGAAAATCACAGCAGAGGGGCTCTCAATGAAAATCATTCACAGCATGATCTGTGGATTATCTTGTGTAGCCCCCCTCTGTGTTGTTTCTGTTAAGGATTTTCCCCGTTTGCCATTTCCCCCATTTTATTGCAGTGTTGTAGGAGCCTCAACAAAAGAGATCATAAAACCCTGCCAAATAAAGCCAAAAGCTACCCACATGACCAGACAACCCTAGGGGCAAGTGGAAAACTAGTATTTTTTTAACCATCCGAATAATTATTCACAGCGCTGAAATCAACAGCAGTTCAACAGCATTTCAAAACACACAAATACGAATTATGCTGGATTTTACTCTTAAATGTATGTCTGTGAGTAGTAATGACTTACATAGGATGAAAATGGCTAATATTTTGAGTCATTTGGCTAATCTTACCTGGTAATGTGATATTAGCAAATGTAGCATTTCCACCCTCTGCCGGTTTAGGAAGAAACAGTTCTTTGCTATTCACCCTCAGTGGCTCATCAGTCACTGCATCTCTGAACATCCATGGGTGACCTGGGAAAACCATATATAAAACCTTTTTTGTTTTCTTTAAAAAGTGTGTGTACTACACATCCCACAAGTGATGCCAATGCACTGACAACTACCATGCTGTCTCCCTATAATGTAAATCAAAGTAAACACTTACTGTCATCAGGTTGGTCCTGCAACACTAATTGGTGACCATATTTGTGGATCAATGCTTTTGTCTGAGATGCTACGTTCAAATGAGTATTATTTGAATGTAAGGTTCACAGCTGTGTCAGAGTCAGAAAGTGTCCTCACTCTGGTTAATTGCGTTTTGGCAAATACCAACAGCATGTTGTCCCTAGATTACCTTTCTTTATGGGAAACGCAGCTGAAATCTGAGACAAGGCAGCAACACTTGTTCTAACACCATATGCATAAGTAGCTTGTGATATTGAAAAAGCTACCTTACCGACGTAGGTGTTCATTTTTAATACAGCTCCTGGTTGTATATCACCGTATGCCTGAGGTTGCCCGCGGAAATTTATCCACAGTGGTCGTGCGACACGGGGACTATGGTTACAAAACACCGCATTAATGGGTATCCGACTGTTCAGGGAGCGAACAAGCGGAAGAGAAGTCTCTCCCTCTTGAGGCATTGGTGCTGGTTGCTAATTAACGCTAAACTGTTAGCGCGGTGACTTTAGCCGTTTAGCTAACGCTAGCTAGCAGCTAACTAGCAAGACATCCATGTTCCCTGTTGTCGACACACGGAAACTGCCGAATCAATAAGTGTATCACTTAATCTGTCCAGTTAGATTATATGGTTTCTAATTTAAAAAAAAGGCAACGAGGAACTACTGCAACGAATCTGAAGCGGGAGAACCGTCTACTGTAGCTTCTTCTCAATCTCAACTATTTTTGTTTACATTCGCTCTTCCGGCTGAAAGTCCTCGACTCTTCTGTACTGTGATTGGTCGTGAGGCGTGATGACGTCGCGGTAGGCTACGTGCTGTGACAGGCAGGGAGAGTAATACAGCGGTAACTTAAAATACATTATTATAGGAGCTCTTGTTTAAGTTTTAGTTGCCACACTCCAAAAGCTGATTGCTTGTGGTCCAATTTCAAGTACAGAGCAGGTTCATTTGCAGCAAGGAATTCAATATCATAGCAGTGTAATTTATAAGTACTGTTCAATGTTAAGGTAGTATTTAGAAGTATTTACAGTTTATGCAACAGTAATATTATGTATTATTATGTAAAAGTATGTATTATTACTTTTACTTAGCGTATAAGTAAGGGGTCTGAATACGTTTCCACCACTGTTAATCAACACATATAAAGCGATTAAACACAAAATATTCTTAGAACAGTCTTATTAATGTATTAAGCAACCCTGGTTGTAAATAATGATTATAAAAGTCTTACTAAACTTGACAAAGCTACTGATAAACCTCAGCGTCTATTGAAGCTTTCAATCACATCACCTTTATATAAGAATTCCATTATGAGCGCCAAACACAAATAGCACATGTTTTACGGGCATCATTTTCTTCACCTGTAAAGAATAACAAGACTTACTCACAGTACTGAATTAATCTAAGCTCCACCCAGTGTCATCGTCACATAAAACACAGGGGCACTACTTCTCGTGTAAGTAGCCTCTCACTGAAGATTATTACTGAGCTCGTCCATAACAGCAGAGCTTCAGTTCACCTTCCACGTTATTTGAAAAAGTACAAAGGTAGGTCGAAATATTTGCTATAAAATGCTGTTTTAACTGTGTAACCTCATTTTATAGGTCATGTTAAGCAAATAAAACCTTCCTTCAGAATGAAGTCCGCAGTAATTACACAGCAGAGTCGGTTCTGCCCAGGCACAGCCAGCAGCGTGGTAAAAACACGTTTTCAGAATATTTCGTGGTTTGGTTAAAATGCCATGTTTCAGAATAGCTAGACTATCTGTTCTTTTATTCCCCAGCAGCCAGTCTGGCAAGTCTGAACCCTTCCGCGACCCAAACAATGCGTCCTGTGAATCACAGTGACTTTCTGGATGCGCAAGACGCGGCGAGAGACGAGGCTCTGGCCAAGGTGGAGATCGCGCTGCTTAGTGTCATCTTCGCCAGCGCCGCCATCCTCAACACCGCCCTGCTGCTCGTCCTCTGGCGACAACGCAAACCGCTGTCCAGGATGCGCGTCTTCGTCTTCCACCTGTGCCTTGCGGATCTGGTGGTCGCCTTCTTCCAGGTGTGCCCGCAGCTCATGTGGGACATCACGGGCAGATTCGCCGGGCCAGACCTGGTGTGCCGCGTGGTGAAGTACCTGCAGGTCTTCGGCATGTTTTCATCGACTTACATGATCGTGGTGATGACAGTTGAGCGACACCAAGCTATCTGCAACCCGATGGTGACGTTCCAGCGGAGACGCACACGACTGAACATCCCTGTGCGCGTCGCGTGGGGGATTTCTCTGCTGGGCAGCGTGCCACAGATTTTCATCTTCTCACAGGTCGAACTGGCGCCCGGTGTGTTCGACTGCTGGGCTAAGTTCATCCAGCCATGGGGGCTGCGGACCTACATAACCTGGACCGCGCTGGTCATTTTTGTCTTACCTGTTATTACAGTTGTTGTGTGTCAAGTGCGCATCTGCCGAGCCATCCAGCTCAACCTGCACCAAAAGAGCCACCGGCCGGGCGGCGTGGGTCTCCCGCTGCCACCAAGAGCCAGCGGGGTGGCCGGCCTGTCCAAGGCCAGGGCGAAGACGCTGAGGATGACGGTGGTTATCGTGCTGGCGTATGTTGTCTGCTGGGCTCCCTTCTTCACTGTCCAGCTCTGGTCCGCCTGGGACACACACGCGCCAAAACAAAGTAAGTCACTACGTATTTCTGGCTGGTGCCGTTCGATCGCTATTTTATTTTGGAATTTCGCTCTAAATACGTGGTCAGCACACAAAGTCAAGAGTCTCGAGATGCGCTTGTTTGCGCACAGACCCAAAGTTAGTAATATAGGCGGCAAAGGACACTTCTTGACGCTTTGCACTCCTCCTGTCATTCCAGCTGCGACTTTCACCATCCTGATGTTGCTGGCCAGCCTGAACAGCTGTGCGAACCCCTGCATTTACCTTCTGTTCAGCGGTCAGTCTCCCAAGAGGCTGGTGACACTCCTGCACCAGCGGCAGTCCGACGGTAAGCATTCGGTGCAGGACGAGGTGACTCTGGTCAGCACGTTGTACATAAGATTCAAAAATGTATCAGAGTCCAAATAACGGCAACGCACGGGGAAAGCCTGAGTCTGTGCGCCTCCTGAAGCTCCCCTGAGCTCTCTGCATCTGAACGACTGCTTCTTCTGAGTAGGAGTTACGGTGATAAGTGATACTGTATCTACCTGGGTCTCTGACGTGGAAACATGTCACGACAGCGTTCATCAAAAGCAAACCTGAAAGGGATTTAAGTGAGTGAGAACTGCGCTCCAGATGTTGACTGATGTGCTTTGTTGGACTATTGCTCAGTGTAGCTTGAGATATATTCCACCATGTAACATTTGTTGTTTAATAGAGACAGACAGACAGACAGACAGACAGACACATAGATTCCAGATAATGTTCTTAAGGATGAAGAAGAGCCTAAGAATTTAATTACATTGTTATTTTATGTATCTAAAAAAAATATTTTGTGGAATTTTGAGCAAAATGCCAGTAATTATACAGCATATTAAATTATATCAGATCACCTTTGAGTTGAGCTCAGAGGCCATATACAATATCTATATTATATTCCAAAGAGAAAGCTATTACAAAGAGTGAAAGCAAGAACAACTGATTTAATGAATATAACAGAGAAGAAATACAATCACATTTTTAAAATCATGAAATGTGCCTGGTGTCCAAAAAGCTGTTGTAACATTACTCTATTTAAAAATCCATTTGTCATTTCTATAAATGTTCTCTGTTGTGAATAACAGTTTTAAAATCACACACTGAGTGACTGTAACCGAAAAGTATTAAGCTACAACTAAGCAAGTGTGGAATAAAGTCATATTCTCATAACTGCTTTGTTTTTTTACTTTGTATATAAGTCTTAAACACCACATGTATTTTTGAAAATCCACTAATGATGACGTAAGGGCATAATTATGATCATATTTAAAGACTATTTAGAGCCACCGGAGGTTAATTTGTACCCATCTAGATTAATCCTCACTTAAACAAGGATCACATTGTCTACATTTTGAAGGCATTTGTCCATTTACATTACAGTTGACAGTATAATGAAAAGATATTAGTCAGATCCAAACCTGGTGAATGTCATACATGGTATGCGCACAATCTGCTGGTCAACAGAGGGACACAGGATGAAGGATTTTCACACTGATGGAGCAGCATACCAAAGGCCGACACAGCCTGAAAGACATTACACATGAAAACGGTACACATGCACGGAATGTGGCTCATACGTTCTCAACTACACCCAGGTAAGTAGAAGCCAGGATAAAAATGCAATGTTAATATGGATCAAACACAGTCGCTCAAGAACACTTCAGCAGGGAAGATGTTTTCCAACATGAGGGCTTGAACTATTATCCTGCTGTTGGAGAGAAGTGTTCCAATACACTACATTGCTCTGCATTTTGATATTTAGCTCTTTTCCCTTAGCTGCTACAATTACCCGATTTCCCCACGGAGATAATCTTTCATCCCATTTTAAAATATATGTATATAGATAGGCTCAGTCTAATCAAGGCTTTTAATGGAATATTGCAATTCAGCCTTATCTCCTATTACTTGAAAACTTACACTAAAATACATTGCTGATTTTGGCATATTCAGAAATATGACAACTCCTGATGACAGAGATGTTGTAAAGCAGAGAGAAAACAAGTCAACGACTCATGCAAAGAATCCTTTTTCGCTCATTTCACCTTTTTCTGTCCTCTTAAGAAAAACACATACTACACATTTTAAATTCCTAGAGAAAAACTTGATAAAACAGGTAGATTGCACTATATCATCTTTAGACATGGTTAGTCGTGATACAGTGACAAGAACAGAAACTGTATCAACCTAGCTTCAGGCATTATTCACAACATGCACACTGCTGTAATTGAATCTCATGAAGCCTAATACAGAAAGTATGTGCATCGCTTAAACACACCCATGCTCACATTGACCGGTACGCATACATGAATACAATAACATCTCACACAAATAAGCTTGTTATAGCAGAAGGTCCATTTACTCACTTGTTCTGGCGGTTTTGACTGTATCACACAGTCTTCATCAGCAGATGGAGTTTGCTCGATAGTCATGTAACAGACGATAGTTCCATTACTCGGATTATTGTAAGGACGTCTTGTCCATGTTGGTTTCAAGCAGAGTTTGACAGTTAATTCTTGACCTTGGAAACAGCATTTCACAAAACTCCAGGTCCAGTTACTTGATTGTTCCGGAGCTTTCAACCATATCACGTCAACCTCGACCTCAGAATTTACGTCAGCACAGAAGAGAAGTCCTAAAAGTGACATTTTGAACATCGACAGTTCTGTGACACCTGCGCAAACTTAATTTGCTCATGAAGACCAAATAAAAGCTCCGGAAAACAAGTAAGTCGACTTTGAGTAGAAATTGTTATTCACTGCAGTTTCCAAGGAACAGTGAATATCAACATAAATTTTCTTCTGTTTTTTTAAGCCACAAAGACTTAAAATGTCACACTCCCCAAAACAAATAAAAATAAGTAAGCAGCTGCAGTGTCATTAGTTGGAACATAATTTTTATCCTAAATGTGAAATTCCTGCTTACACCTGACTAACACTTACAGGAAGGAAGGAGTCTGTGGCAATGATGCATTAAAGAATAGTTAATATTGAGCAATTAGTCAATACATTAATATCAAAATCTAACCTCATGGAGGCTATATAATGAAGAGACTGGTGACAAAATCTTTGCTTATAACCAGTAAAAAAAACAAATGCTACAGCAAGAAAATGGTGTAAAGCCACCCCTGTTGGGAAAGAGCAATGGTTTGAGATTGTTCAGGAAATGTATTCAGTGGAAACCTGACCTATCTATTGGGAGTTTTAGGAAATATTTTTGTCAGTAATTGGGAAAAGTGGATCGTTTACATGAAAGTAACCATTTAAATAACTGTAAAATGTATAACTATTTGCTCACTATTTGTTACATTGTATTTGTGCTCATGTTGTTGTTTGCGGATCTAAATACACAATAAAAAAAAAGCACAACATATATAAAAATTTTGATAATTAATTGTTCAATAATTTATGAAGCAAACATTCACTCATTCCAGCTTATCAAATGTGAAAATATGCTGCTTTTCTGTGACTTTTATGGACTACAGATCAAAGAAAAGGAGCAATTTGAAGACATCACTTTGAGGTGTGAGTGTGATTGATCGGCATCATTTTCTGACATTTTTACACTAAACAAGAATTGAAAAATAATTGAAAGATTACTTGATAACTGCAGTCATTTTGCTTGAAGCCCTGATCAAAATGCCTCGAGTGTCGCGCCGAAAACATGTAATTCAGAAGAGAGTCACAGGATTACTGCATGTTTATTTCACTCTGTGGTACACTGAATGTCATGGAAAAACAAGCAAAGGCCTTCTTTGGAACCAGGCCATTGTTTTCTTCAGTGAAGCATCCATTTATTGTTGGGGATGAATGAAAGTCTGACAGCCTTGCGAACACTGAATCAGCAATAGGACACAGAATATAATCAATAGGCGTAACACAGGATTTTAGATCTTACATGTTATTCTCATGGTGAAAACCTCTCCGTAATGAAACAAGATATGATGATATGATATGAAGATACTGAAGGGTCCAACAGAGACTTAAAAGTAAAAGATGTGATTTTAAAAAATGCAGACATTTCTGAGGAAGTTCTCATTTTCTGATTATTAGAGGGGAACTCCACAAATTTTCAACATCAAAGTCTCCTTACAGGTGTTGGGAACAAAGTTTGATAAACGTCCTTAAGTGATGTCACTTGAGTCAACTGTCGCTGACTCAAGTGACATCACTTAAGGACAGTAAAGACTACAAGTTTGTAAATGAAAAAAATCTGGAGGTGTGGAGTTAGAAATAAGTGATCTACAGACCTCTGTACCTCGCTCACCTCAGCTTGAGACTAGCATAACACACCTGAATCTTTGAATGACCTCTTGGCGGTTGCATTGTGGGTAATGTAGGCACCGGGTTTTGACAGAATATGTGGAACAAAAAAAAATATCTCTGGGTCTGCAGCATCAGTTTTTATACTTTTTTTTTAAACTACCAAACCTGAGTCTGACAATGTTATTGGAGTGCAATGCTAAATTGGTGGAGGACTCCTTTAAAAAGGAAAGACCACAAGAATATGAAGATAAAAGCAAAAGATTCATTCAAAACAACTGCATGAAACCACAAAGTCGAATCTCGACACATCTCAGACCTGTACACCCATATGACATCTAGCTTAGGCCATAGGAATAACATGTAAGCTTTGTTAAATGGAAAGGTATCACCCTTTAAAGAGCAGTTAAGACATTTTGAGAATGTAATTTAACTAATTTGCTTTAATGCCAAAGATTGTGCAAGAACATCGATACCACTCTCATATCTGTACGGTAAATATCAACCTACATCCAGCAGCCAGTTAGCTTAGCTTAGCATAAAGACTGAAAATGGGGGAAGCAGCTATCCTGGCTTTGTCCAAAGGAAAAAATAAATAAATCTGCCTACCAGCTGCTGTAAAGCTCTCTAATTAACCAGTTATATCTCATTTGTTTAATCTGTACAAAAACCAAAGTGAAAAACCAATTTGAAAAACGTATGTCGTGGAGCGTTCACATCCAGGAAATAGCCAGGTACATAAGCAACAAACAAATGAGAGATAGCGTGTTTAACAATGAATGACCTTCAGAGACGATTTCTTATTGCGATCAAATACGTTGCTTGCTGATGAAAAGATTATTTCCTAACAATTCTCTGTGACATGGAGAAATATGAGAAATAATATTACAAACTATAGAACACCAGTTATATTACTCAACAGATGCTATAACTGCCTCTTTTTTTACAGTTACATTTATACAAAAGGACACAAGCCAGCGCCTTGCAACAAAATCGCAAGAAGTAAAATCCTGAAAACAGTGAGACTACGAACCAAAAAGAATCCTAAAAAATGTAAATAATACAATCTAAATCTCATCATCACTTTGCCATTTAAAATCTTTCATTCACATCTGCGGTTCACCGATTTATCAAACTTATCAAAAGACACCGAGCTGAGGTGGAGGCACACCATTTTAACATGCCACACAACATGAACAAACATAGAAGGTTAAACGCTCCTCTCGCTTTCGGTGTTAATTAGCTTTGACCTTTTAAAGAAAAAAAAAGTCTGCCATTAGGCACCAAGTCATTTTAAATTTTCTCTTGTGCAACCTGACATAACGCTTGTTTCCTGAAGCACATTATCCGACAGGACAATGGGCCTTCGTTGAATACAAAACGGACACCGATTGTATTGTGAATATTACACATTATCACTATTGACACCTCAGTTTTTGTTTATTACATAAAAAAACCTGGTGTGATAATATATAGCACACATAAATGAGTATGACAAATTACCTTCCAATCTTCTTTCATACAAAAATACATCCAATTTAATTCTGAGATTCAAAATATCCCCCACAGTGACAGATCTACACATGTATGAGTGCACTTTCATTCAACCGGCTCCCTCCACTGACCTGTGGCAGCTGAAATTACACCAGAAACCCACAAAGGATCTGACTGCTAAGTGAATTTATATTAATTGGTGGGTTGTTTTGAACTCTGCTCTGTCTCAACTCAATCATACAGAGGAAAGGAGTTGAAGGTAAATGCATTAAGCATAGCTTTTGTGTTTGTGCGTGTCTGCAACTACCACGAAGTCAGGGTGCAGAAACTGCATGCTAGGATGTTACCTGGTGTAGTGGAATCAAAATCGGTTATTCTCCATTTCTTTCTCACTTTATCACAATGCACCAAGTCGTCTCACTGCTGCCTCCATGTTGGAACCTTTAAGTACAATCACAACCGCCATCCTGTTCCAATTTGCTCTTAGAGTGCCATTCAAAGGCCAAATGACCTTTCCACTAATATGATGGATTTGCTGCCAGGGGTGACAGGCGGTGTGTGATGCATTGATACTAAAAGGTAATTGCAGCCAGAGAGTGCCTAAAGATGGGGCGAGGGGGGGGGTCACAAGTGAAAACGATGGTCCGACGTCACAGGCAGAAGAGACGAGAGCCCTCTCTCCCTTCCTCCCACTCGCCCTGGGGGATACGTGGGAGCATAGCTGAACGGGTCAGACCCCAGAATCGTGGTGGAGACAAGTCCTTCTTGGTGGCTGTGAACTTCCAACCCATGTGAGACCCGCAGGTCCGGCACTGAGCAATTGTCCAGGCGTACCTGAGAGCAAAGAAAGAGGACAACAGTTTCTTAAGGATACAACTACTGGACACACGATGTCCACTGTCAGTGTGTGTGCTCTGGAGGGTTCAAGTTTCCCTGTCACACTTGTGTAAGTTGCACACTGGACCACAATTAGCTTCAAAACTAGAGCACAAACTTTTCCCCTTCAGCAGATGAATGTGAAAACTGCCTTCTAGTGTTAAACTCTGCACAGTCAAACATTAAAGTAGAGCAACAGTAACCACATTTCACTTTAAAATGAAAGGTTTCTGTCTTTAAAAGGAATAAAACACTTAGAAATATTTTTTTGAATATCAAAAACTCCAGAAACCGTTGCAGAATTTGTCTGTGACCGGATCGAGACCCTTGAGAGGAAGTGGTCTCGGTCCAGTCACAAACAAATTCTGGAATAGTTGTTTGAGTACGAAAGGCGCCAAGGGGAAAACAAACCAGAGTCCGATTTAACTAGATGAAACCACACAGGCCCTATGCCAGCTTCAGCTGCTGTCCCCCATGAAGGAACAAGCTTCAGACTTTTCAGCATCATTACAAACATTTATGCAGTCTTTCTATTGGTATTTTATAAAAGCAATGTTGGGCCACACAGGTCAATTTAGTTCAGTTTACTTCTTTAGTAATAAACCGAATATCTCACAGTCCATACCAGTGAGACAAATTTACAGAATCTTCTGACATCTCTTACACTAGTGAGAGAATAATAAACTTCACACTGGAAGAAATGCGTTATGTAACAGTAAATTAAACTTGGTGCCATGTTATTAGAAGAGCAGTTTGATTCAACATAGCGTCTTGAAGAGGTCTCACTCCCCTGCTGCTCTCTACAGAAGCCTGGTGTCATACAATGACCCCAGACCAATAACAACAGAGGAAGAGATGATAATGACGCCACACAGTAAGGCCAAACAAAGGCTTCTAATTTCAGGCACGAGATTTCAGCTAGCAAGACCAAATATGGTATTAAAGCATGTTTAAGACCTCTCAGTGCAATGGGTCAGAGATATATCTCACATTTATTTACAAAGATGATTTATGAAAACACTGAAAGACGCAGTGAGGGGTTTGAGCTAAATGCCATGAGTTATAGTAGAGTTACCCTGGAAACCAGCTGTGCAGTGTGGATGGCCTACCAACCAGGTTGAGGTTGTTGGCTTTGTAGACAGTCAGCGTTTCGTGGACGTAACCGTGAGGGTTGACGTATGCAGCCATGGGACCGTACAGAGACAGGCTGCAGGGGGAGAAGAGGAAGGTGGATGGTGTCATTAGAATTGATTATGACTTGAATGAACAGTTCAGACAAAAACAAAAGAGCCAAACAGTCCTTTGAAAGAAGAATAAAACAGCCAGAGACTGATTAGAGACTCTCTGAACCCAGCTGTGAGTTAATCTCAACAAACTCATATTGCACAACCCAGCACTCTCCAAAGAATTTAAGGATTTTCAACCACCTTCGGAGGTGTGTCCCATTGTGACCGTGGGACTTCCAGCCCACACTTGGCACAGATGTTCCTGTACACTGCCAGCCACTTGGTTATGGCATTCATTTACGCCCTGCCTGCTAGCATCTTTGAGAATTAAGCTAAGATCCTGTGGGACTTCCAGATACAGACCAAAAAACGTGTGATGGCGAACCGACTGGACATAATAGTGGCGGACAAAGAGCAGAAGAAGGCGCTAGTGATTGATGTAGTAATCCCAAGCGACCACAACAGCAGGAAGAAGGAATATGAGAAGCTCGAGAAATACCACGGGCTGAAAGAAGAGCTAGAGAAGATGTGGAAAGTGAAGGCAACAGTGGTCCCCGTGGTAATCATATATATGACCCTGCTCCTCACCTTGCCAGTAACGTCATCATACTCTTTTTCTGT
>JAVQJF010092367.1:0-10567 GCA_036023855.1 Gadopsis marmoratus
CACCGCCAGGTTGTACCTCAGACTGTCCAGGAGCTCAGTGATGCCCTGGTCCAGATCTGGGAGGAGATACCCCAGGACACCATCCGTCATCTCATTAGGAGCCCCGACATTGTCAGGCAGCATACAAGCACGTGGAGGCCATACAAACTACTGTGGACCATTTTGAGTTGCTGCAATGACATTTCAGCAAAATGGACTAGCCTGCCACATAATGTTTTCACTTTGATTTTTGGGGTGTCTTTGAATTCAGCTCTCTTGTAGGTTGATAATTTAATTTCCATCAAACGATGTGGCATTCTTTCGTTTCTTACACATTACCCAGTCCATATCATTATAGATATCCTGCATGATTTTTTTTTTTCCCCATTGAGATCTGATGTTTCCCAAGTGTTCCTTTAATTTTTAATTTAATTTTGTAATTAACACAGTAGTTGGTATCAAAAAGATGGAGTGACTACACTTTACTTCTGGCTATCAGGAGTAAACAAAAGAAAGTGAAATGATAGCCAATCAATCTCAGTAATCAAGTATACGAGATTAATTTGGAACTCTGATTAATAATTAAATTAATAACTACAACCAAAATAACCATACCAATACTCTTAGTAAAGGTTGAAAGGTTTTGGAGTTCTGCCTAGTAGAGGTTGGCAGAATTCACTCACATTAAATACAGTCTACCAGAATGTTGATCCACAAGCATTTATTTATCAAATAAGAAAAGCTATAACACAACAAATAATCAAACTAAAACACGTACATAACTCAAATAAAAGGGGTGCGTGCGTGTGTTTGGCGCATGCATGGGCAAGAACACGTTAGGCCAGAACAAAGGAACACATGAAGCAGAAGCTTTAAATTTACTCTCCGTGTGTGTAGGCCAAATCGAAATGTATGTGTATGTGATCAGTGTAGGATAATGATACCAGGTTACAGAAGAGGATGGTTAAAATGCACGCAAGACATAGTAGTTACGTATGTAACCAGTTCCATGAGTGCGTGCAAAGCAAAACTAATGTAACGTGCCGTGTTGTGGTGTGGTGGTTTGCTAAGAATAACCGATAGTTGGAGATGGATTATTTTCTGGGCAGCCAACTTTACTCACTCGCTCTTACATCGCACTTCCTGTCCATCCTTTTAACACTTGACCCAGAAGCCACCAATCAGAAAGGTACAAATTAAACACAGCCTTCTAACAGTCATAAAACATGCTGAAGAAAACATTCTGCAATGCAAATAGCAATTTCAAATAATATTAACCATAAATCATCTCAACCATTAATGTATTTAACTCATGACTCTTACACTAATATCAGTGGCTATCCAATAAACTAGCGATTAAACAGATCACAGCAATACAGTGAATCAAAAACGCATGTGCAGTTTCAGTACATTGATCAAGTTTAACGGTCCTGTGCTTAGCCATGTATCACTGCTATGCTAGCAGTTTATGCCCAGTTAGTTATGTCACACTAGCTAGAAACTGATACACAGACAGCATGATACTCAGTGTGAAGACCTCCAGTCTCTTTCCTTTTTCCTCCAGTCTCTGAGCATTAACAAAGCAGGTTCATAAAGCCTAGGAAGATAAATGTGAATTTTTCAGCCTCAGTTTACCACCCCAGGCAAAATTAGCATCTAATCCCACCCCCTTGCATCTTTCCCATGCCTCTAAAATCTCACCAGCTTTCTCCCTAGATCAGGTACTTTGCAACTTAGATGGGACTATCATAAATTGCAGGATCACAAAGGGGGAAACCTCAGATGATTAATGCTGTGGGTCTGATGATAACAGTCTCTACATTGAATAGCTGGTCTCCGGATGCAAAGCATGTCACAAGTCTACATCATATTTAACCCCATTTGTGACCTCAGCCCACCAGTCGTACCTCCTCTATTTGGTCACATAGCATTTCCTACCTAAACCTCGGGAGAAATCAAAACTGTATTTTTCACCTGTTATCAAGCAGTGGGTTGTATCGTCAAAGGTATTTTGAAGATTCCACTGATGTCTGTAATCCAATACTTCCAGAGACTGTGCTGGCCACTGCCACAGTCGAAAAGAACAGCTGAGCAGAGTGGCACAGTCTGCATAAATGTTGGATTTAAACGTTTCGCCCAAAGCAAGCATTTCATCATTCTGAACAGACAGCAGACCTATGTGATTTCAACAATACCTTTATTAATGCAACCTGCTGCAGGATAACAGTTCAATATCCCCCCCAGATAATATTTAAGACATATAAAAATACTCTGATTTGAATAAGAATTTGTCTGATATGGGTTTTTTTTCCCTCTAAACTGCAGACTTCACACACAACTCAACCAACTGCCACCTTCAAAAGTTCTCAGATGACTCTGCAGTCGTCGGCCTCATCGCAGACAAAGACGACAGAGAGTACAGAGAACTGATCCAAGGCTTTGTTCGTTGGTGTCAGCGGAACCACCTCCAGATCAATGCAGGGAAAACCAAGGAGCTGGTGGTGGATTTCCACAGGTGTAACCACTCCCCTCCCGCTCCAGTGAACATCCAAGGAATGGACATCGAGAGGCTGAAATCTTACAAGTACCTGGACAGACATCACTAACACACTGTACAAAAAAGGACAGAATAGACTCCATCTCCTAAAGAGACTCTGTGGTATCATCAGCAATTTATTTTGGTGTGGTCTTCTGGGGCAGCAGTATCTCGACTACTGACAGGAAGAGACTGAACAAGCTGGTTAAGAAGGCCAGCTCTGTCCTGGGATGCCCCCTCGATCCAGTGGAGGTGGTGACAAAGAGGAGAATGATGGCTAAGCTATCATGTCTGATGGAGAACAGGTCCCACCCCCATGCAGGACTTTTTAGCAACACTGGGCAGCTCCTTCAGTGACAGGCTGCTTCATCCGTGGTGTGTGAAGGAGAGAAGACGGGGCCTTCCTTCCTGCTGTGGTCAGACTATACAAATTTAACCTTACAATTCTTGCACAATGTGCAATTCCAATACATGTGTGCAATCATGTAAATTCAGTAGTTCTTTTGTGTATATATATTTTTATTCGTTTTTTTTTATTTCTATTGTTTGCATGCTGCACTTATTTACCATATATATTTCTCTGTTTTGCACCTTTGCTGCTGTAGCACCGCAATTTCCCCACCGAGGGACTAATAAAGGTTTATCTTATGTTATCTCTATGTGACTCAGTTGATTTCCTTCTTAATATTGAAGTGTAGGGACCACAGGAACTCCACATTCTGTATGAATTTGTTCATTGTGTTATGTAAACATGACTTATTTTGAAATTTAAATTGTTACACTTACAGTTGACCCTCTCCTCCAATCACATTCTGTAACTTTAACCTGACATCTCCTGGATGATGCCACTGACCAGGTCAACAAAACTCCAGCTCCCCTTTTGTGGGCAGACACACTGAACTCTCTTTTTATTGCAATGACGAGAGAGTCTTCAAAAGATCCCTTGTTAGCACACCGCTAACCTATGGTAAACAAGTTTATCTAGAACTAGAAGCTTCTACAGTTAGATTAGTTAGATTACTTGATGTGTTTTTTACCTTTTATATTATTTGATAAATAAATGCTTGTGGATATACATTGTGGTCAATTTAATGTTGTACAATTTTGCAATTCTCTACTATTCAGAAGTCAGCCTTTATTAGAGTATTGATATACATGAATTTAATACCATTTAAATTCTAAATCACATGACACATACTGTGTGGCACTTTCTTGTCACAGTTCATCTTGCTGTATTTTTACTTATCTATTTCTATCATTTTATTATCAACATTTTATTAAAAGAATCAATTTCCAAATGAGTCGCTTGTGAGTATTGAAATATTGATCCCACAGTATCGAGCTTCCCATCCCTAATTTTCACTTGGAAGACCTCTATGAATGATGTGTTATTTGTGTCTCCATTTGCTAAGGGCTCTCTGGGCTCTCAGATATATCTTTGTTTGTCCAAGCATGCAAACCACCTCATGGCATTTTGGGAGACATGTCATTGTTTTTAGTCAAGCTAGCCCTCTATTATGTGTTTTACAGAAGAATTTGATTGCGTTTTGTGCATGTTCCCTATAGTTAGTGCAGTATATATTGTCATTCCCAACAAAACACACTGCACGTTTGCTTGGAAGCAAACTCCATATGTGTCACCTGAAAGCACAGCAACACTCCAAATTCCTACACAAGTTATCTGTGATTTGTTGGATAAAAACAATCAAAATTATGATAAAACGGAAAATTAAATCCCATTGCCCATGCAATGAAGGAACTGTATACTCTACGAAAGCACACTGTAGTGGAGACATCCTCAACATGGATTTGATTCAGTGGCAACTCTTTAATTTCTGTCCCTCTTAATCTTGATCCCAAGAGGCCTGTTCCAAAACCAGATAAGACAGGGAGGGAGGAAACAACCTCAGCTTACATTGTTTCAGACTGAGGGGGGCAACTAATAACTCTCTTCACTCAAAAGCCACACATATACAAAAAAAAACTAGTTATTTTCCCCACAACTGCAGCAAAAATGTACTATTGGTAATAAAATGCAACATGCAACTGTGTCATGCATGTCAACACTCTGTTAGCTTAATGATAAATGCATTCAGTATAAAGAGCACTGCCACAAAGGCTGACATAGCCAGAATAAGAAATAAAAAGTTATTAAATATACAGACGAATATTAAAATATAGATAAAAATCAGTAACACATTTCAGGATTTATCTTTTAAGGCTCAAGACAGCGCAAAGTGATTCTTCCCATGATCATGTCCTATGTGGCCAAATGTATGTGGACACATGAACAAAGTATACAAGATTCTGAAAAATATAACCATATCTGATTGTCGAGACATCTCAGTTTAAAAGATTCTGGAACCGGGCTACAGAGTCTTGCTGCCGTTCATGCACGAGAGCATAAGACAGCTAACATTTCATGGGAAAATCAAATGATTTAAATGTAATCGCCACAGTCAGCAGATCTATCGAGATCAGACATCAAGTTTGTGCTGTCGACCAATTGCAAACAAAAGTCTTGACAGTGCTTACTACCTTGTGCGAATGGCTAGTTGGAGAGAGGAACGTATGATAGTCCATTAGCTATGTTGGATTATGCTTTTTTATGGAAATTTGCCCTGCTAGAGTTAAACTGTTCTACAAAAGAGAAACACCTTGCAGATAGATATGAAACACAAGTCCATATATACAAACAGCTAGCTGGAGGAGCTATTGTGACTGGCTAGAGCTTGCATTTTTCCATCTAGCTAGCATGTTAATGGTTAGCTCACCAGCTAATGAATGATGAACTTTGCTTTGCACCTTTCCAAGCTTTTAGAGGGGCTGGGCACCAATGCAGGGTGATATGGGTGGGGTTGAGATCAGAGCTAGGTCACAAGCTTTTCTTCCACACCAAATTTGGAAAACCATTTCTTCTTCTTCAAGTTAATGCCACAAAGTTGGAAGCACAGAAATATAATTGTAGGCTATGCTTTAGCATAGGGTGACCATCTACTTTTGGTCATATACTGTATGAAGACAGCCTAACTGCTAGAGATTACAAACCTGTGCACCAGGATGCAACTGAATTTTAAATTAGAACTACTGCATTAGTGAAGAAGGATAGCTCATCATCTTACAAGTGCACAAAACCACACAACAGGCGGGCATAGACTTTGGTCTGCTTGTTGTGTACAAGCAGAGAGATGTTTGAAATATTGTTGTAGAATAACTTTTTTTTTCTGTTGATTCTATGTGATATGGGAGGAAGAGGCTGTCATATAGTCTATCTAGGAATTAAGAGACAGTGAAGAAAAGGAGCTGACATGATGTCTAACAAAGAGAAAGCTGGAGGAGGAGGAATGAACTGCTCCAGTGAAGATGTTTAGACTACAATCACCTGTCAAAAGCACTTGCCTACACTTCAAACTAATTTTCTCATAGTCTGCCTTGTACGCTCTTGCCTTCGTCTGTCTCTTCTGTCGGTACATATCTCTTATTTATCGCTTTCTTCTCTCTGCACCTCTGGCACCTCTCGCCATGAATTCACAACACAGACAAGTTAAGCAGCCAGTCGCTACAAAGGCAGCATTGATTTTAATCATGGCCCAAGAAAAGCTTTCAACAAGGATAACTTTGTTTCAGGCACTTTTAAAAACTTAGTCACATCATCAGTCTTAGATGAATGACTGTGTAGCAAAGATTTAATATGAACAATATGGAAGCCCACAGCGAGAAATACTGTTTATCATACAATCTCTTTTCTGGTGAAAATCTGACATCTGTTGTTTGGATCAGTTACTGGCTAGCATGTTAGCAGTTAGCTAACCAAGTACAGTAGTTTGTCAACTAGACCTGTGAATAGTTATCAGTCTAGCACCACCCATTTTGTTAATATAAAAACTTGATCTAACAGAGGTTGTAATGTGGCTTGCATGACTGTCTGTTTATGGCAGACAAATGTGATACCAGACTCAGGGATGGATTTAGAAACTTCTGAATCAGGGGTCAGACTGGGCCAGAGTTTTAAAGAGGGGGGGAACGTTTGTAAAATTAGTAAACTGTGTTAAGGTTCAAATTTAAAGCCCTGGTTCTAATCAATATGTGTCTCTATGTAATGATTTTATGTCTTTTTGTGGTCATTTTGCATCTCTTTGTGGTTGATTTGCATCTCTATTGTATTGCATCTCATTCTGGTTGATTTGTTGTCATTTTGCATCTCTGTTTGGTTCATTTGCATCTCTTTATAGTCATTTTGTGTCTCTTTTTGCACCTCATTTTGCATCTCTTTGTGGTCATTCGATTGACTTTCCATCTAGAAATGTTAAATGTCAGGGAGGGTCCCTGCTCCGCTTCTGTATCCAGTAGATCTGTTTAGTAATCCATCCATGATACTTCCAAGCCAACTTCACCCATCTACTCCTGGCTGGCCAGCTCTCTGTCCCCACTCCTGCTGACCAGAATTGGTCCCAAGTACAAGGTCCAAAGCTTCCTAGAGTTCTCCTAACTGGATTTGATTCTCAGCCCAATATTCCCCATTTACACTGTGATAAACTATTCAAATCTGGCAGCCAAATATGGCCCAGAACTGTATTGCAGTTTCCCCTCTGATGCTAGAAGCTACGGTTGTTTTACATACGTCAACACTTAACCACCCAGCTCAGCTGGCTACCTTAGATACTTGTAGTGAACAGAAGGGTTGGAGGAGAGCAGTGGCAGACTTACATTGTAACAGATTATTCTATTAACCTTGTTGCAATTCTTACCATACCCCAATAAAGGTGATAGATTAATTAATACTCTTAAATTCTGCCTATCACTGCGGTGTCCTTGGTGCTACAGTCAGTATGCAGCAGCTCTAATCAGACCGACAGAAGCCGAGTGATGCTTTTGGTAGAGGTCAGAGCACAGTTAATCTCTGCCCTCTGCACTTTTCCACCCTTTCATGTCTTTATTTCCTTCCTAGATCTGACACTCCTATTCCCTCTATCCCTTATTCTTTATCCCTTTTTCTCTCTCCATATTTTTCCAATTCTTCCTCTGCCTCAAGCAACCCTCCTTTTTACAGTATATCTTGGAGACATCCAAATAACAGCACTGGTTGTTAATTCAAATGCTAAAAATGACGTGTGTGTTTACACAAATGTAAACACACACGTCATGACCTCTTGTCACATACGCAACTATTCCAACTCACTCCAAAACTAATTTTAGCCTGCACTGGAGGTGAATAAAAGGCTTCTCAGAATCACTCCCACAGTAGTCACTTATTGCTTGCTGCTGCAAAAAAATATTTTGTAATCCCAATGTTGGCTGACAAAATCAGCATAAACCAGGGTAATGACAACAACTGTGAGATTGCCTATATTGACATTTATATTGATGCCACAGATATCTGAGAGACGACAAAGGGCTGTCTTCTTAACACCAGGCAATATTAAAATTAATTAGATCAGATGATGTAACAAAACTAGTCACATGACACCAGTGACTCATATCCAGGCATGTTGGAGACTATGAGGGGCCAGATTCCAGGCAAGTGTGGCAAACAGTGTACTGTTAAATATCAACACACTTTAATTACCATTGTCAAAGAGGGAGTCAGCTGTGTCCACCCTGCGCTTTCACTGGCGACATACCTCTATGAACCATGGCGTGCAGAAAATAAATACTTTTGGTTATCATTATTGAGCATTAAACCTCACAATGGAATGCTGAAATAAGATAAAAATCCAGAATGAGAAATAATTAAAAGACCCTCCCTGGCTGCTCTTACTGGATGTTAAATTTCTGTTCTGTCCCTCCTGCCCTTTTCCTTACATATACTGTATTTTAATACAGCCAAAATCTTGATAAATCTGTTGTCATTTAAATGCTTTTCTGTTCTTGTTGTCAGACAACCAAACAAGGAAGAAATAACCTGGTGACTTAGCCATGGGATTGGCTCCAGC
Source organism: Gadopsis marmoratus (assembly GCA_036023855.1). Lineage (NCBI taxonomy): Eukaryota > Metazoa > Chordata > Actinopteri > Centrarchiformes > Percichthyidae > Gadopsis > Gadopsis marmoratus. Next base: position 8,449 of record JAVQJF010092367.1, read on the forward strand.
CCCCCCCCGTGACCCTTCGGGATAAGCAGTCTGGTTAATGAATGAATGAATGAATGAATGAACTTAACCATGGCTCAATTGTCATCCAAGTTGCTGTGCCACAGTGCGACACAGCTGGTTTTAGCCCATTAATGTGATCTCTGTGATTGCCTATGCTGTGTTTTAATGCAACTGAATTCAAATGAATATAGTTTATTTCATGTCCAAACCCACAGGGGAGCTGAAACCAGATGTAGTGGAAAAGTTGGACATTTTTAAAGACAAACACTCTAAGGTAATCAGGCCAGGCACAAATCATTGTCATATCACTACCGTATTTATAATTTCTTTCTTTTTGTTGTCTGCAATGTCCATGAACCTCCTTTGTTCAAATAACATTATAAACAAATAAAAATGTCCTATCTCCCTTCTCATGCACCTGCCATTTCCAGTTTCATCAATTGCCTTCCTCATCCATCCACCACACTTATCATTCACTCCCCCCTGCTTTGCAGCTAACTCAGTCTATGCGTCTCCTTTGACAGTGGCTGCCATTGCATTGTCCTATATGTGTCACCCTGTGGGGCTCTTCCTTCTTCCCTCCTTTGTCTTCCTTCAGCCTTTCCTTCCCTCACTTTCCCGCCACGCTCTCTCCCTTCCTGCCACGAACATCACTGTCACGCTGTGCTGTGAACATGCATCCACCCATTCTGCAGAACACACACTCCACTTTTGCTCGTGTCGCATGCACACAAAGATCATTTGCCTATTCCTGCCAATTTCTTTTCTCTCTGTACTGAGTAAACTCCTTCTCTTCCATCAGTCTTGTTAGTCAGATATTGAGGGATTGCAGTCTCCTCTCAGGGGAGACGAGGGACCAATTAAATATTTATGGATCAGCATCCATTCAGATGTTTGGCAATGGAGGAAGCCTGTGACCGGAAACCTGACATGACTTGTTTGTGCACAACATGCAGCAGGGGAGGTGCAGAGCTTGTCCTCAGCATGTGTTAGTGTGTTTTGTAGTGGCTGTATTGGCTGATGATGTTATTGTGGTGGCCATATTTTTAGGCTGTAGGCTCTTCTACTAGAATCATATTCATATTATCTTATTCACCAGCCAGTGGAAATTCTGGTTGCAATCAGTGTGCAAACAAATGAAAACATACATCAAAACTTGAGAGCAAGGCAAATTAGGAGTAAAATCAGAATGGGTTCATGTGCAGAAGTAACATATGCATGCATGAAGGCCATGTCAAGCTGAGACAAAAGCACTAGATCATACCTTCCAGTATCACCTCTGAAACAAGGTTCCAAAACTGTCCATTAACTGAGTCTGACCCATGTAGATAACCCAGCAGGAGCAGCCTCAAGAATTTATTTGCATCTATTTGCATTTTGAGGCTGCATGACCCGTTCACAATCCTGACCACTTTGCACAGAGGTAAAAGTGGCTTGTTCAGGGACACTTCAACATGTGGACAGGAGGAGATTGTTAGGAATGGTGTGTGGAGAAGGAAAGGAGGGACCCAAACGCAGATAGCCGGAGAGCATAGGTTTTAATCGAACGCAACAACCAAAAGGCACTTACAAATGGCTAAGGCAACTGGAGAGCTTAAGAACTGAAAATAACACAGCAATCCTCTCATGTAGAACACACAGCATGAACGCAGACATAGACAATGATGCCACAAGGAACTGAACACAACCTGGGTTATGTTTTTGTTTTGTTTTTTGTTTGGTCATCACATATTATTATGCTAAAATTTGCAGTCTGAACAATGCTGCTTCTGAAAGTAATCCAGGTACCAATTCCAGGGTTCGTACAAGGGATTAATATTTTTCCCAGGAACAGAAGCACACTATCCAGGGAATCCCAGGATCTGCACTTTGGTATAACTTTAGTTAAAACACATTGGTCAAATTTCAAGCAATATTAATGTCAGGAATGGGGTCGGTGTGTGGAGAAGGTAAGGAGGGACTCAAACTTAGATAGCCGGAGAGCATAGGTTTTATTCGACTGCAACAACCAAAAGGCACTTACAAAAGGGTAAGGCGACTGGGGAGCTTAAGAACTGAAAACACAGCAATCCTCTCATGTAGAACACACAGCATGAACACAGACGTAGACAATGACGCC
>JAVQJF010092370.1:0-29204 GCA_036023855.1 Gadopsis marmoratus
ATATATATATATATATATATATATATATAATGTGTGTGTTCTCCTGACCCGTATCGTAGAATTGTAAAATTTTAAAAATTTTAAAATATAATTTGCACACTTTTATACTTTGGGTTGAGTCCATGTTCTTTTATAAAGGGTGAATTTGCCCAGCATGGCTGTCAGCTGAACAACCAAAGCCTACATTTGCACTGTGCAGCTTTAACTTTGTGAAGCGACAGAGAGATTGGGGAGGGGGGAAAAGCAGGAAAGGCTGAGCCTAAAGGCAATGTACTTTTTTGGTTTTACAGGATGTACGGTATATTTTACTGATTTCCTGCAGCACTGTATGACTACAAAATATCAGCAGGGCTGCTGAATGTTAGTGAGTAACACTAAGTAAACAACTCACAGTGCACCTCCTCCAGAGACTTTCAGCATTCAGCAACACAGAAGCAGGCCCAGGCTGTGTTTTTGCATTTTATTTATTGATTTATTTATTTTGATGTTTGAAGACTATCGCTCACTCATGACACAAAGCCCCTCAAAACACACAGCTCACATTCACAGTCTTCCACTGCCCAAACTGTCCATCTTCACCTAAAGGCATTACTGGTTCAGATGTGGTGGGCCGGTTTATAAGTTTCAGTCATGTACTATTCATAACTATGCACCCAGCTCAATTCTATGCAACCACTTCCAAGGTATTGTCTGTCACTGTAAAATGGGTCTAAGAAATACATTTGAAAGAAAACACTGCATTGACTGCATGCTGTTATCTTAGCATGCCATTTCATTATTTTGATTATTGTTTGCTCTTGTTTTGATATTCTTGTCCCAAAGGTGATAAACAGTATGCATTGCATATTTTTCTTCTGTTTCCAAAAGAATGTAATATACAGTATTTACTGTGCAAAAGCTTTATGTGCAGGCTGTTAGAAGTTGTCAGTAGTAGATTTGGTTACAATTCTGCAGTTGCAGTAAAAAAAAAAATTGAATTATGGAGCAATTCTTTTTCAAAGATGAGGCAAAACAAAGGTAAGTAGGGCATGTTTTAGTAGTAATCGATTGAAAACAGCCAACAAATATGAAGGATGAAAGCTTTCACAGCAAATTGTCTTATTCAAATTTGCTTTTTTCCGTACATGATATTGGAAGGTATCCCATTCTAAAGTGTTGGAAGACACTGAACTAAGGAGCCATCTGGATCTCAGGCTCCTTTTGGCTTTGCAAGCTGAAAAAGGAGAATGTGATAGTCAGGCGCTGCAGCCTGCAAGGAAGTGAGGCACTCTAGCTGTAGCTTCAGCAATCTGCAGCGCACAGTGGCAACATTGTCTCAGCAGGATTTTAAGTGCTTCCATTAAACATGAGGATTTGTTCCTTTTGACCTAAAAATGAATCACCAGTAAGCTTTGATTCGCTGACGGAGTATTGTATTACAAGGTAAGTTAACATTTGAACTGCCCACACAGCAACTTTCACTCTTTGGTTTTCCATCAGCTTCACAGTGATAACAGCATGTTGGCATTTATACACCACTAAAGCTGATTAATCTCAGGACTGACAGTAAATATGCTAGCATTTGAGTCATGCACACAGAGGGGAGAAGAAACTCGGGCCATGAAAACATTACTAAATGGCTCAAGTACATTTTTGAATGATTTCGCTATACCCCAAGCACTTGCAAATGGCCACTGGCTGTCAGAGCAGAGGAAAAAGCAGCTGAGGACAGGTATATAGTATATTTCATTAGACATGGAGCCTTAGGGGAGCTGACTACACTGTATGTTTGTCACAGAGGATTGATGACTGCTTTCTATAAAGGTAAATAAATAAATAATAGCAGTAATCCCGGAGATGTGACGGCCATAATGTGTGCGGCAAAAAAAAAAAAAACTGTGGTCTGAGGCTTCTGATAGAAGTTTAATTCACCATGGAATATGTCTCATTTCTTTATTTATATAAACATGCCATTTATTCATGTACTGCTGCAAACATGTTGCTGAAAGATTGGATTCTTTTTGACTACAAAGCTCAGTGGGTTATCAGGTTTACTGCCACCTATTAAAGTATCCTCGGATTTCAAACCTGAAGAGATGACTAAATGTTGTTTTGGGGGGTGAGAAATGAGTGCTTTGGCAAACTTCAAGCTGAAATCACATAGGCTCCTCAAATATCACTTTTCCTAGCATCCCTCTTTTCGTATATTACAGCAAAAACGCGTAATGACATTTTTGCGTAGCGTTGTTTCACTTGATGGCAATGAATGTATATACAAAGAAAAAACAGAAGACAGTAGCAGGACCATACCAGCGTTAAAGATTCATTTTCATGATGTGCATGGTTATGGTTATTACTCGAGCACACGCGATTGTATAATTTTGTTTCTTTTTCCCCCAAGCACAAACTAATTGACATTTCAGTGTAAAAACATCTTTTTTACAGAATTTAGTTTAGATGCAATGCTTCCAAACACTGGCACTCATGTTGCTTGTTTTCCTTGCAAAACAATATCTGGTGTGTGCAAAGCATTTAAAAATAGACTGTTGCTACTCTGTCCACATCCAAAACATTTTCATTTTTTTTGTAGATGTTAATTATATCTCTGTCACACTCATCTATCGTTCTTTGTCGGACTAACAATGTTCATGTACTGTTTTTCTTGGTGAGGTGTAAGACAGCAGTCCGGCTGACTTGAACTGTAAAATGAGACAACACTCAGATAAGCATCGGCTTGTGGCATTACAGATATCCCTTTCTATTCTTCATTAACCCAATTCAGACCCTCTTTAAGAAGTCAAAAATACTTTAAATTATTTTAAACTCTGATATTTCATGAATTGCACATGTTTGCGAAAAGATGATATGTTTTAGAAGCTACAGAAAATGATGAATTACTTCTGTCCGGGGTCTCAGAGACCCCAGCTGTTCCAAACATGGTTTGGAACATGGAATTCCACCTGCTCTACGTCTGTCCCAAATAAGTCAATTTTGATTTTTGTTATTGGGGTTTTTATAGCACTTTATTTAATAGGAGGCCTAACAGAGAGTTAGACCTCACTGGGATGAAATTGACTCCCACACATATCTAAGTAATGTCACCTTCAAATGCACAAGCCCAGTTTGTGGCAAAGTAAAGGATTTCCACTTCAATTCTGTCCTTCATATTGGGTTTTAATAAGGTCAGATGAAAAAAAAATATTTAAAGAAAAACATTTTTGATTTTGTTATATAGTAGTGGCATCTGTAACATCTCAAACGATGAGATTTCAATTTGAACAAGTCACAAGATGCACTGAGAGGTCATCCAGAAGAGTCTAAACTCTAAACCATTGTTGTGTTACTCGCATCACATTTCAGCAAGGCCAACACTTCACTTGATGCACCCTGATGTTCAAGGGTGTGGAACTAGGTACTAGTGGAAAGTTCATCAAAATTCAATTTAAGGTCAGAATAGAATTCAGGTGGTGTTTCAGGAGCACTTCTCATAAACCTACTACATTTTCAAGTATAGAATGAAGCTGTTCAATTTCAGTGTCTCAGCTTTCTCCCTACTCATTTTCTTCCTTTCTCTCCTGCATCACATGGGTTTTTCTTTAACTGTTTTTGACCTTTAACTGTTATGCCAAAACCAGGAAATCCCTACAGTCAAAACTCCCACACCCACATCCATATTCTTCTATATATGCATGTTAGAGGAACCCTTTCAACCTTCAAAGGCTAAATAACTGGGTTAACTGTTCTTTAGGGTTTACCTGGAATGATACTGTGTTCACATGTTCCAGTTGTTAATGTTTAAGATGCTGACCCGCAACTCCTCCTGGACGCTCTGTAGAGGTACAGATATAGCATAAAGATGCTTTTTATTCAATACTGCGTGTAGTATATTTTCCCTGGAGCCCTAAATTAACATTATGTCACCATCACTTATCACAAATGATAATATAATGTGAAAATGTTAATAATCCTTCAAATGCATTTTCAGAATATTTAAATTGAATCACATTTTCTCTATTTTTAGTTTCTATTGTTGACAAAATAATTGCCACTTACAGTATCTTTAAATAAACTCAGACAAATATTAATTGCAACAGCACAGTGATTAAATGCTCAGACTGTGAGTCTGATGTAATAAGGAGAACAAAGACAATGACATTGACATTTTAGTAGCGATAACTCAATCCAGAATGATAAGGCGCATGTTTCGCTGGAACAGAACTTCTTTGACAAAGAAATAGTGTTATATTAAGCTCTGACTCCTCAGGATCAGATATTATAAAATATGTCTTATCTTTCTAATAGATTTAATTTGTCTAGGAGAGTTAAAAGTCAGCTGGAAACTAAATTAACTGAATGTAGATCCTAGTGTGACTAGTTAATATAACAGTTCTTAGAATTGTCCTGGTTCAGGCTCAGTAATAACCTCATGGAAAAATGTGTTGTTTAATTGTGAATTCGATACAAAGGCCACATAATACATGATAAGCTTCTAAAAGACCACTAAAACCTATATCTGTCCTGCACAAACATGGCGCTTTCATGCATCTGTCTTGCTCTCTGGCAGACAAATTACTACAATAATACTGTACAGCAATACAAACCATCTATTTGGGGATGGAAATACAAGTAAACTCTTTTTAAGGTAATTTATTCATGCTTTGACCTGCTTACTCCTCTCCAGCCTCACTGTGTGAATCAAGTCTCTCCCTGCAAACAGTGGAAGTGGAAGGAAAGATGGACACATGACTGGTTGTAATTTCAATCACAGGGGCAATACAAATAATGTCTCCAATCCAACTGACCTGCATGTGTTTGTAATGTGGAAGAAAACCACAGCATCCACAGCATGCTGCCAGGGACAGAAATTGGATCTTTAGATGCACTGTAATGTATCCAAACCCAAACTCTTTCTTCACAAATAGAGTTGGTGTAATCTGCTTTGCTCTGTATCTGCAGATTTGTTACACACATATTGTTACATATTTTGGTATTCATAAAGTCATATAACCCTTACAGTGGTACTTGTGTGTGTGTTTTTGAGGAAGAGGACAGAGACACAACCCAGCATAAAGTGATAAAGAGCGGCTTAAACTAGAAGATAGGGCAGCTACAGTGGGCCAAGAAAAAGGGTTTGTACTGCAGGGGAATCGGTTTAGAGCAAAGCGATTGTTTGATAAGAAAGGTGACAGAATCACTATAGAGAAACGTAAACCAGATACAGTGCAACGACATGGAATCCTTGAGATGAATCCTGTTCTTGCCTTGATGACTTTGCTAACATTGTTCAGTATGAGCGTGTATCCCTGCAGATTGGAAACCTGATTGGTTGGGGTAAAGTGGGATACAAATCAGACTACAGGCCTCGCACTTAAATCTCCTAGTTCGCTCAGTTGCAGCCTGCATATGGAGGCTGTCATCTGTGGCCTAAAAGGCCTTCCTATCTTTCCGGCTTATGTGGACATTATCGTGTGCTTTTGTTTTATTGTGAACTCCAAATCTGACAAAAATAAAGATCTGAGTTGTCGAAAAAGGCAGTTGATGTGCATTAATACTAATATACTATATATTTCACAGTTAAGGTAAAAAATGTATGATGCTGTGTTCCCCTCCTCCAGAAGAGGGCAATGAGGCTATACACTATTTATTACTTGATGTTTAGCCAATAAAAAAGGTTAGATGCTGCAAGGTAGAATTGTTCTGTCTATGCCCCATGTCATCATTTATCCCAGAACCCTTTTTATTAAACACAGTCAAACTCATAGCAAGTGAATCAAATGTATAAATAAATATGCACTGCTTTCTCTAAAACAGAAAAAGAAGGAAGAGAAAAAATGATCTATGCACACTTCCATCAATCAACCCTAACCCAACAATATGGTAAACTGAACTGAATGTGCAGAGGCGAGATGCTTGTTTACTGCTATCCAACCTTGCATCCAAACATAATTAGCCAGGATTAGAGGAAGCCCTTTCTCATTATCTCTTTAGAGTGTCTCGGGCTCATAGAGGTTTTAATTGTGCTTGACTGGCAGGACCTCGGTGCCCCCTCACAAGCGATTGATCTTCAAAGAGTCCCCTCCAAGTCGCAGCACAAAGAGCCCTCCACGATGTCCACTCACCTCTCCACTTCATGGGTGCTGTCACTGCTAGGGGCAGTCCATCCATGTAGCGAGCTGTGTGCACTTCACGGCAAGGTAATACAAGTAATCATTATGCTCAGCATGTTGACTGTACACAACACCTGTGAGTCTGTTATATTGAAACAAAACAAAGCTAGAAAGGATACAGAAATAAAACACATGGACTTGCACATGTGTGGGTGTAAGGACATACTCAGACTTCAGTATCAGTTCTTTCTCTAGACCAAACGGCCTCAGGAAAACGTCTGAGGTGTCCTCCAATTGAAGATCAGACAAGGAGGCCTTGGACAAAATGGCCTCAAACAAACAGCATTGGAGCAAAAGGCCTCAGCCAAAACAATATCTGACAAAATGGTATCAGACAAACCAACCGGAGATAAACGGTATCAGGACAGACGGCCTCAGACCAAACAGCCTCAGGCAGGAGCCGTTGAATGTCCCTGCTCCCGCCTGTCAAGTGGAGAAGCACTTTCACTTGCAGGAATAGCATTTTCGATTTGGTTGTCTGCCCTTCAAAATAACATTGCTATAATAATTTTCACAAATTAGTTTGGTATGTTTTCCTCGTGCTTACTGTGTGAGAGTTGAAAATTTGAGTTAGTGTGAGAAGAACATAATAGAAACACAAAATACCATAATATCTATAACTTTTAGTGATGCTAGTGGCTCTGTGATCATGTCTGTTAGTCTGTTGGCAGTGTTGGGAAAGTGACTCAGCAGCAAAAATAATTAGTTATGTTTCATTATTTGAATTACTTAGCGCCTTTAAACAACTCCAAAGCCAACATGTCTTATGTCCTGTATTTAACACATGTGGAAACAGAAAATTAGTCATTTAACAAGGAACCAGCCTACATTTTGGATGTTACTGACCACCAAAAGCGCTACATTAGCCCCAGTGACTGCATACAACAGCATTTCAGAAGTGCCATCCTCACAACAAAGCTGTGCCTCTGCACATCCTCCAACTCCACTAACCAACAAAATCAGGTAATGGAGCTTTACTGGGGTCAGTAACTAATGTAATTACTGAATTGCAAATTGTAATCCACTACTCGTTGCTAAAACAAGTAATAACATTTCTGTTATTGCCCAACAGATTATTTTTTCTGTCAAGGGTGTGTTGCTGCTAGCACAACACAGACACGTGGGAGTGGGGACATCTCCACCTCACCTGAGGCTGTTCTGTCTGATAATGTTTTGTCAGAGGCCACCAAGCCTGATGTTCAGTTGTACGGCACTTCACAGTGTTTTTCCTGTGACCTGGAGACTTTTGGCTTCATGAATGATGCTGTTTTGTATGTTGTCTAAAAACTGATGCTGAGGTGAGAGAATGGCCTAAAATGTGTGCACTTGTGTTTTGTGTGTTTATTTTGTGCAGGGTTATTGATTGTTGTCAGAAGCAGTGATGATTTCTTTCTCTTACCTCTGCTGTCGTTGCTGCCTCCCATCCACCTCAGTGTTTTGGCATCTTACTCACTGTTTTCATCCCCAATTCCTCTTTCAGTGGGCATTCTCTGTGACATGACACAAGCCCGAGTGACAGCTTGAGTTTCAGCGAGAGAACAGCCCGAGCAAGGAAATCGCAGCCACATCCATGGGTACTCGCGACGAGTGCAGTGACATCTCTCCCGTGAGAGGGAACTTTGTCAGTATTGCAGCTTGCATGCAAAACCCCATATTTATACACACACCATGAGGGTAGTGCGCAAAGTTCATTCACTGCACCCAATTATTGGGAGCACTCCAAGCCATTTTCTGCAATCAACTTTAATTTATTTTTGACAGTCAACGCCCAGGCTTAGTACAGCGCCCTTCATAATGCTAATTTGTTTGGTGTAGTTTTGGATTCGAATGGAAACCTGCACATCTATGGAAAATGGTTGCCTTTCCCTGCTCTTACCAATTACAAAAATGAAATTTAAAAAATCCATCCGTAGCCTTACTACTTTCTTATAATTAGGCAAAAGCATGGAGTAAACTTGCTTGCTTAACTGCATTGTATAAGAATGGGTAGAAGACCTTTTGTGGCGAAATCTACTGCATTTAACTACTGTTACGTTTTTGGATTTTGTTTTCCCTCATGTGTCTCCTGTCTGGGTGTGCGTGGGTCTAACATGGCTGAGCTTCTCCTGACGCACCTGGCTGTTGACCTTATTACGCACACCTGCCTTCACATCAGCCTGCAGTATATCTACCTTGGTTCTTCAGTCGCCAGATTGTTGCATCTCCAGAGGTTATTCTTGCATTTGCGCGTTTGCTCCGTTGTCCTTTATACCACATTTAATTGTGTTCTCTAGTCTCCAGCATTCCCCGGATCATTCCTGCCTGCCTGCATCTATTTGTCTGTCATGTCATTCCTCACTCTTCCTCCACCTGCCTGTTCTCCATCCATTACCTGTCCTGTGCATTGCCTTAATAAACCCTATTTATTTGCATACCTGTGCCTCTGTCTGCACTTGGGTTCACTACTGCAGAAATCACAACATTGCCATGGGTTAAACAAGGATGGTGCTGAACTGAATAAGTCAGTTTGCATGTGCATCGTCAGTGAACTGTACAGTGTTGACATACATAATACAAAAAAAAAAAGGAATATTACACATGAATGTCATGTGGAGCGCCAAGAAAACTGAGGTGGAGATAGAATCCTCCTCTCTTTGACAAAGCGAACAGTTTGCTTGGCATTTTGAACACTGACTACTTGGTCCATGTTCGCACCTGGAAGAACAGTCTATTCATGTGGGCAATGGGCTGAATCTCAGGCCCCACTCTCTGGATCAAGTGACACCTGTGCTGCTTAAAGGGTGTCCAGAACATCTCTTTTGGAAACACACTCAGCCAGTACAGAGAAAATGGAGTTCCAGGGGAAGAAACATTGAGGAGATAATATAGTAAGACTAACTGTTGGCTATTAGTCTGCCAAATGTCAGGTTTTTGTGGAAAGTAATTAATGAACTTTTTACACTAATTGAATTACTCTGAGTATTGGCAGAAAAGTCATTTTGGTTCGTTTTACAGAAACATTGCTGTCTGGTAAGATTATAGATATAGACATTGCACCAGTAGCTTTACACTGTTGTTCTAAGTGGAAAACTATTATGAGTCTTTTTGACTCAGAAGTAGTTCCGGGATCCCTTAGCGCACTTCCGTTTGTGTCGAAAGATCTGTGAAGTTTAGGCAAATTAGACTGATGAAGGGCAAAAAAGCAAGGGTTTTGACAATTACACAAGTGTGTGCTATTTGAATGGATGTTGCAAACACGAGAGAGTTTAACATAAATGGAAAACACCAGGAAGACTTCATGGCCAGTAAGAATCACTTGAGTGTTTTCTGGTTACTTTTCTCCTGTCATTTAAACATGATACTAGCAACAACCTATGCTTGCTTGCTATCGAAATGAACGCTTTAAACATTGTTCTTTGGTGATGGTAACTACTTAGGCCTAATAACTATAAAAAAAAAACTTCCTGCAATTGGGTTGCAGGTAAAGTTTCTGAGTTCTCCAAAAAGGTTTCCGGTGGCCAGTAGTCAATAAGGCCCATTAGAATACTTTACAAGCTCATACAGCTGTGAACAACAAATGCTCCAACATCACAGTAAGAGACATACTATTGCACACACGGTGAGATCATGGCACAGACCTCTCTGTCTTTCTTTTGAATTCACTCGGATCCTTGTGTTTTTAGTCACTGGACCAGTCACCACACTGGCAACAGAACAGAACATTGTTGACAGCTGCAGCTGAGCTGTCAATAGTGTGTTTCTTTTTGGGGACTTTAACAGGTGTGACATCCCCACACTGGGTGCCAATTTGGAACAGTGTATGGGATTTCTTACCAGACTAGTCAGAGCACTGTACCAGTGTTTGAGACTAGTCCCAGTGCCAATGTTTCTTTGGACCAGCCATCCTTGAGACCTCAACAAAGGATAATGACTATTGAGGAAAACAAAATGTTTTTCACACAGAGGCTTGCATTGAATGTTGTTACCTCTTTAGACAGATGTCCACTTTCTCTGCAGTGGTAAGCAGGTAAATACTTCATGCTTGTATATTGCTCATATGAACACTTTAGAGCTGAGTTGTAGTTATGGTCAACTTTCATTCTCATACAAAAAAAATCATCCTTTCAACCCTCTTGAACGTTTTTATTGATCAGTACATATTAGTTCATCATCTATCAGAATCAGAATCAGCTTTATTGGCCCGCTATGTAGTACACATACGAGGATTTTCTCTGAATTAATCACTGAGTACACATCTATTTACAAATATGAATAAAAGAATATAGTTCACAGTAGTGCAGTGGCACACAATAACTGAGTGTAAATAAGATTATTATAACAGGTTGCTCTATATGCATGAGGTAGATTACAGCATGCAAAGCGTGCATAGATAGTGATTGACTGATGACTATCACTAATCATCTTAGTTTTATGATAAAAACCTATGTTTGGATAAACTTCTGTGAAATAGGAAACAGCTGACCACATTGCACACAGTTTATCTGAGTTACTATTTGCTTATCCAGTATATAATTTAAACAGGAAGTACTTCCCTTGTGGCCTGTGCAATTGAAAAACAACCCTAGAGAAGCTGGGCGCTCGGAGCCACAATAATGTATCACCAAATGTTTGTAAGCCAATACTTCCATTAATTCTCACAGCAGCATTAACATCCCCCTTGCTGACTTAAGCAGAAATGCATTAGTCCCTGGCACGAAGAATTCTTAGTAACCCTATGTATCTTTTTCCCCTCGTTCACTGTGATCGGCTATGTGTGCATTTACATAGTAAGCGTTTGTGATTATGTGAGTAATGTGAACTTTATTGTTGGCACCCCAGAGAGAACGCCTGACAATAACAGAAAGCAACAGCGAAAGAAAGGGGGTAGCTAGAGGTGGCACTGGCCTTGGTTTACAATAAGTGAAATGACAATACTTCAGCGCTACCTTGGGGGCTGGGGTTACAAACATAGAGAGGGTGTTATGCAAAGGCAATAGAGCATAGCCCTGTATTACAGGTCGGATTAGATAAGTGTGGCGCTTCAGTTGACTGGCAGATTCAATTTGCTCAGCCGTATTACAGACGAAGACCTGTCGCAAGAATAAGGGTGTGGAGCAGGTCAGGACTGACTACATTTTGCACAGCATTGAGGTAGCACCTTTAATACTCTACATCTGGTGAGGTGGACACAATCTCAGTCATCTCAGTTCTTTGGAAATAAACATACAATCATGCAGCTTCTTGGAACAGTAATAGAGCTTATTAGTCTAATGCTTTTAAGACATTATGTGCGCTGCTCAGTAGTCACTGGCATGTCGCCAGTCTTGGATTCAAGTAAACATGCTGGCATGTGAGGACCTGGATTAAAACTATTGCTCAGGAGGGAAATGTTAACTTTGGAAAAATAAATATGTGCTCTGCTTCTGGACACGGTCACTGTGGTGTGTGTGTGTGTGTGTGTGTGTGAGAGAGAGAATCTGCAGTCCCTCAGTGAAATGAGTTGGAACAGCTGTTGCGTTTACACACACACACACACGCGCATATACTTGTGCATGCCTACGCTGAAAGATGAAGAGGTAATAAAATTATTACACAGTCTGTCTCACTCCGCTGAGTGTGACTTGAGGGTGTCCTTTCAGGAGATTGTCAGGGAAGGGAAACATTTGCTCCCTGGCCAATACCTTTTAGCTGATAGATGAATATGAAGCAGCACAGCAAAACAGTATAAGTGTCAAATCTGAAATCTTTTTGCTAATGCATTGCTGCTTCTTCAAATATTTAGAGCACTGAATGCAAAACAATCCACATTTGCACTACTATTGATAGAGTTTGAGTTAAGAGGAGCAGCATGACAGGGACTGAGTATTTTGCTATGTTGTGGAGTATTTGGTATATCAATTATCTTGCTACTATCAGAGCTATGGGAAATTGGTATAAAAAGAGCCACAAACCTTTATCCTCATATTGGCATGACTTCAGTATTTTTACTTATTTTAGTGTAACTTGTTCATTAGGTTCTTGACATATTGTTTAATCACCACAACTAATGCTCAAATAATTGTAATTGGATCATTCATTTAATAGCTCGACAAATATGCAGCCACATTAGTACCGTTGTTCTACAGCATCATAGAGCATCTAGTGTGGCTGTAGACAATTAGTCCTGTTGTCCTAACCTCCTACTGGGGAGGAAGCCCAGAGAGTCCTGCAATGTGACTAGCTAATGAGACTTGTCTTTGTAAAGACAGCGACCATTAGATCTTCCAGGAACAAAATATTGTAACACAGTGGGTCAACAAGTCGACATATTCAGTGTATGACGGCGTCTAGAAAGCTCTATTTTTGTACACTGTCTGACAAGAATGTATCCTTAAAATCTGATATTCCGTAAAAATGATCATGGTGCAAACCTTAAGTGATCACGACACTGTTGTCAGTCAACAATTTATTTTAGGGCTGTGTCAGCTCTGGTAACTACTCTGTCTGCAGCTAGCTGTAGTTACCACAGATGCTCTGTGCAATGTAAGTAATTACCTATTTTAAGGTATTACAGTAGAAATGCAAACACATCCAGACACTGCACTGCAACTCATTTCTTCAGGCATTGCCTCAGGTGGTGTCCACTCATTTAAAAGATTTCATAAAAAAAACACTGGTAACCAAACAGATCATTATGGATGGATACAGAGTAAAAGGTCTGTTGGAGCTCAGGGCATGCCCTGTGGCAAAGACTGGATATAATTGTCTCGCCCTGAATAGAGACATCTGAACTCTGACAAGCTTGTGTATAGGAGACGAACACAGGAGGGTGGGGTGAAATAATAGAACAAGAATGGCAGTAAAAAGGAGAGGAATCATATCAAGATCTCGCACAACAGTGTTTGGTGCAGTGAACTCTATAAAGGCAACTAATGGCAAAGAATGACATGTAATTATAATAAATGTTAAACTTGTCCTACAGTACAATAACTGAATACAGTCAAGAAGACGCAAAATGTAATGTAAACAGCGAGCAACACATCGTGACAGGAATGAAGCAATACAGATGTGAAATGTTTCGTTGAAAGTCATTTTTCATCGACGTCTGCGATTTGGAGTGACATGGCTAAAGGCTAATCATTAGCATACTGAGGTAAACGTGGGCCAGAGGATAATGAAAGTCAAGACATGAGCATACAGAATCCCCATAGGCATGCATTATACAGCCATCTGTATCTGTACATCATTCTAATGGAATGACATACAGGACATCTGCGAAGGAGACATTTAATGCCTTGTCAAAACATTACCCCTGTGACTGTTCTCCCTAACTTTGACAGACTACCTTGTCAAGGCATGGAGCGTTTTATGTCTCCCATCTGCCTCGTCCTGCTGACAGGCGGCTGAGTCAGACGGTCGGGCCTGAGCATGGATGCACAGCTCCACACCCAAACACACACACACACACACACAAACTCACTGACCCATTTACCTTTTAGTTGTTCACTTATACAATGCACAGCTCGCTTGATGTATCACCTTTGTGTGTTATCAGTTTACCTCCAAATTCTGTCATGAAACTATGATTACGCGGCTACGGTCACAGTCTTAATCAATTTAAAGCTTCACCAGGCATGCCAAATTAGTCTGACTCCAAATATAAAAGACACCTATGAGACTTGTTTTGTCTGCCTTAAAATAACACTCATATGCCATAGTTTATATGCGTTGAGAGAGTTTTTGGTTGCTGTAATCACTCTTCCAGTCCATCATGATGCGTTACCTTCATAACACAACTGCAGATAAAACCTGCAATAACCTGCAATTTTAGGCTGCTTGAGGGCGACAGGGACAATTTGTGAAAACAACTTCATGTTTCTGTCCACCTGATGAATGTAAGTCCATCATTCACTCTGTGGCGCTCTGCTTTTGGTCTCTACCAACTCTTTAAGGAATTATCTAGTCCTTTAGATGCTAAATGCTATACTGTGTTCACTGGATAAATTATAGTCACTTAAATTTGACTGCTGCACTGAAGTCTGTGTTTGTTCACCCCAAACAGCACATGTACCAACCGTACAGATGATAAGGTAGCTAGCAATATGTGGTTGCTCATGCCTGTCTGTGTTTATCCAGCCACTCGCCCTGTCATTGATCTCAGAACTCACCAGGAACTCTGTTTTTCTCTAATCCATCTACACTTATTTTCCCTCTCTTCTCTGTATGTTTGTGAAGAAATGCTGGATTCAGAAAGTCCTGGGATAAGCACAAATGTTTAACTGAGGTTGAAATATTTTCAACTCACCCCAGTCGCTCACTCAAGTCTTTTCATTCCAATTGCAGAAGGCCTAAAACTGGCCTCGCGAACCTTAAGAGATAATTGGCAAAATATAGAGTCCTTGTTATCTGCAAAAATGCATTTCAAAGATCAGTTAGTTAACACCAGTCTTCTTCAGCTCTTTGAGATAGCCAAAGCAAATGTACATCTTTATCTTGACAGTTTGCATGTACGTTTCTTGCAAGTGCTTTGCCCTAGGAACAAACTTACCTTTGCTCAACTCAGCAAGGGAGGAATGTCAGAGGGGTTTTGCGCAAAAAAATAATGTAACTTTGGAAGATACCCACTTCATTTAGCTAACTCAGACTGCTGATGCCTCATATTAGTGGAATATTATATTTAAATCTTTCACAGAATTAGGACTGTAGCATTTTGTCTTACAAAGGCATCGCTTCAAGGCCAGTAATTACTGGAGGAATGATTACAGTGACCAATAACTCTTTGTTACGACTGGAGTGCTGTGTGGTTGTTTGTTTCCCTGTACATCTCTCTCTCTCTCTCTACACAGGTGTCATCCCCTTCCCCTCCTGCAGCTGGGCTGCTCATTGCACACGGCTGGTCCTCATTTGCTCATCGGGGGGGGGGGGAGGGGGTGTATAAGTGCTGGGAAAGGAGATACAGACAGGCTTAGTGCATCGGGCAGGCAGCGTGCACCAGGTTCGGTAATTGTTGTGGTCGTGGAAGAGAGTGTGGCTTTTTGGGACACTCTCTCTCCAGTTATAGTTATTTTACGTGTGTTTTTCGCCTAACTACTTCAGTTGGCGGGTGATGCGGTGCCTTGTTACTTTTTGTGTCATGCCTTTGGTTTTCCCTGGTTTGTTTTCCCTGGTTTGTTTTAAGTGTTACTCCCCTCATCTCCTAGGCTCATTTGGGGATGCAGTACTCTTTCAACATAAATGTGCATACAGTATTCAACATCCATATGGCATATGAGACCATGTAAGGAAGCAGGAGGTGGCACAGTCTCCTGGGAAATCTGTATTTGCTACGGCTGCATTGACAGAGTGAATCACTGTCTGTAGATGCATGTCAGGATGTTATGTGGGGTTAGGAAATGTTCATGTAGCAGACATCTCTTAATAAATCCATTGTAATTATACCAGCAATAAATGACAACACTCTACATATTCATAGCATTGTGTATAGACTCTCATTTGAGTTACCACACATTTTCCTATTTTTAGCCATGCCTGTCAATTCTTCTCAGGGCTTTAGACTGGGAGTATAAGCGTAGGCCTCTGACTCCATTCTCTTGTTTGCAAACAAACAAACACGGTTCAAGCAATTAACCCTCTTGTGTTTTGATTTGCTTCCAGGTTAAGTATTTTTATTTTTTTACCCTGATGTTGTTGACATTTGTAAGTTTCACCTTTTGGTTTAAATAATGAAACAGACTTGTGGATATAAAAATACAAATAAACAAGTGAAAGAAACCTTCACATTTTCATTCGACAAACTTTATTGTCTTTTTTCAGAGAGGGTGAACATATTTTCGGCCCCCCAATATTAATGAGATGAACTCATGTTGTCCATGGAAACAATCTCGAAATGATCTACTAGCACTGGAGTAGACAGAAATGTATAGTTGGACCTGCAAGTAATTCTTCTAATACATTTTTTTATTTGGCGTTCTTCATGTTGCATAGCGAGAGGAA
This sequence comes from Gadopsis marmoratus, assembly GCA_036023855.1. Classification (NCBI taxonomy): domain Eukaryota; kingdom Metazoa; phylum Chordata; class Actinopteri; order Centrarchiformes; family Percichthyidae; genus Gadopsis; species Gadopsis marmoratus. Next base: position 16,098 of record JAVQJF010092370.1, read on the forward strand.
AAACCATTAATGATGTCTCCTAATGAATGAGGACTGATGTTACTTCATCTTCATGAAAGGCAAAGATGTTGAGGTGAAAAAGGTGGGGGGAGGTCACAAATCACTCAGATGGCCACAACTGATGCTTTCTTAGAATATCAATTTTTTTATCATACAATAATGAATGTGAATTTTAAACAGGGTTTTAATAGACAACAAACACTTCACAAAAGTAAGATTACAGAATTATTTGCATGTCATTTACCATTATACAGGAATGGCTGTAATTACTCATGGCAAGCAACAATCTGACTCTCTGTGAACAACCCTGCAACACTCGGAATGCCTTCCAGAAGAGACTGACTGAAAATGTGCATCGCTATCCTCATATTTAAACAAAATTGCATCATCCACCTCTCTATAATGGCCGGATTTTCACTCCTCCTTTCAGTGTGGTTGTTCAGAACAGCTATAAACACTTTTGCATAACCTGGCTCTTAAGCTGACCAATAAAATATGGTCAAAACAAATTATAACTTCTATTTTCTCTGCAATGGATGATCAAACAAAAGGAAAGCTGTTTTTTCCTGGGACATAGTGCAGAAAGAAAATCCCATTTTATCCAACTACAGTATGCTGATCCTAATGGCTTAAAAACCCACACAACCATTCAGAAACTAATTTGTACTTGCAATCAATTGACTTAATTACTATCTTTATGTGAAGGAATAATTCCTGAATCTTACAATGAAGAGACCACGTGCTAACTGCTTTTAGCCATGTAACAAACTACTGGCATTTTTTTTCTTCTTCTTTTAACTAGAGACACTGGCTGCTTCAGATAGTTCCTTTTTCTGTCATGTAATTGTTGAGCACATATTCCTGATTTTCTAAAATCCCTTGTGTACTGTGGTTTACCAGCTGTGCTCAACAGTATCAGCTACAGATTATGTTCATACAGTATGCAACTTGCTAAAGACAAATCGGAGGCCAACATAACGCCAGCCTGGGAAAAGATTTTCCTGTCAGATAAAACACTAATAAAGTATTTATGTCCAGAAAAAAGACTACTGCTTATTGGGTGCAATTCTGTAAAATCTCTGACTGCAACTACAGTATAAAGGCAACTTTTCGTCTAATTTGTTTTTTGTGTCAATGAAATTAGAAAAGCAGAAACGTTAAGTTATGTTTTGGCTTGATGGGGTGCTGTGCAGTAATTTAAAAATAAAACATTTACATTTCAACCATTAAGTTTGTATAAAGATTGCAGATTTGCAGAATTAAAGAATCTTTGTGTGGTCAGTGTTAGCACTCCAATATGCTCCACTGAGATGGTGAACATGGTAAACATAAGCATTTTAGCATTGCCATTGTGAGCGTGATGAAGCGTGATTCTTGAATCTCCATGTTAGAGGACTTCTTTTTCTGAAAGAACCTGTTGTCCAACCACGTTTCAGGTGGCTCTGCAAGTTCATAATACGCCGTTGAAAGGAATCCAGGTTTGCGCTTGTTTGTAAAGTAAGTTTTAAAAAAATGTGATTTGTAGCACTGAGTGCCTGACCCTGTATGGTAATAAGAGAGAATGCTACAGGCATACAGAACGGCTGAAGAACAGGAGCTCTCAGGACTGTCAACCTCAGAGCATAGCCAGGTCCACTGAGATGATCAGCTAATGCAATCTCATCATTGTCCTTTACCTCTGATCCTCTCCTCATCCTACCCCACACTTTACTTGTCTTCCTTATTTCCTTCTCTCCGTGTCTTATCCTTCTTACTCGCTCCTCTTTTTCCCCATAAGTCTCTCTTTCGCCCTTCTGTATCTCTCCTGTCCCCCCATCACCAGCTTTGTGCTGTAGCGGCCAGGAATTGAGAAAGGCACTCAATTAGTGTGCTCATTGAATCATTAATGTCAAGGCTGTGGTGTGCAAGGTTGGCCAACAGGCAACAGCTGACAGACAGTGTGCCTAGTAGCAAATCTTCTGCTGTATGTCCCAACAAGACAGACACGGTTTGATATGGGTCTCAGTGATAACAAAGCCTTGGATGGAAATCATGGTGGACAGAACGATAAGAGCAGTATTAATGATGGACCTGGCTAACCTGTATACACAATGATAGCATGATTTGGGCTTCTAACAGCAGCAACAGGAACATATCAGATGAGAGAATGGCCTGGCAAAGGTACTCATTACAATGTAACCTTGTAAACCTGTCCCTTCTGTGAACATGACGGAGCTTTTTATGCTACTTAAACACACATGGAGGATTATCTGCTGATCACATGAGGTGGTGTGCGCACAAAGAGCTGCTGTGACAGCATACAGTATATTGCAGCTATCAAGGTAAGGTTTCACAAGTTTAGACATTTTGCATGCATGGTGAAATATGCTTCAACTATTGTTCGTTTTGCACTGCGGATATTGTGGTCAAAGAGAGAAAACAAATGTTTTAGTGAGTATAAAATTGCATTATGTAGTCTGATATAACCAGCTGCCTCTCCACTACACAGTAAACAAAATCCAAAGCATTTACAGGGGTCTGGCAAAATAAACCGGTGTTGAATGAATGTGATGTTTTTTGAGGTGATAGTTTGTGGTGTTAGAAAAATATCAAAAAGGTGTCTTTCAGTCTGCATGAGGGTTTAAGCTGTTGTTCCTCCTCGCAAATGTAATTGCCTTGTGTTTTCGAGACTTTTTCTCCTGTGTTTGCAACTCAGCAGTGAACAAATTAGTGATGGGAATTCCGACTCTTTGAAGGGAACCAGATCTTATGGCTCCAGAGTTGTTCGTTTCTTTTTTCTTCAGGAAGGGTTTACTTTAGGTTTTTCTGCAAAATATTCACTTGGATGATAGTGTAAAATTTGGATAAGTTCGAACTTGGACATCCCCCCAATATATAATTTAATTTTGCATGGGTGAACTAGGTTTTGCAGCCCTTTATTGCTCGTATTGCCACACCTAATGTCCGTGATCTTCATACACAAGGTGACGCCACATCCCTCTGCTTTGTCAGTGAATGAAATGTGTTATGGAAATAAAGTTACCATGCCTTGAATGCAATTCATGCAACACTGACTGGCTGGGTCTCACTATTCACAGATTTGCAGTGCATTTAATCAAGTACTTTATTTAAATCTGTTTTTAAATCAGTATTTCTATAGTAACAATGGATCAACTACATGTTGCCTAAGTAGAATGGGCTACAGAGAGTTTCAGCATCTTGGTTTTTGTTGGCAGAAGTCAATGAAAATGAATGCAAATGTTGTTTCGTACCTGCTGGATGTTTTTAAATAGGCAAACGTTAGTTTGCCATGTTAGCTAAAAAGGAAATATGGCCATGTTGTATTTACAGCTCGTTTCCGATGCCAACATATTCAGTTCATAACAAAATTAAACTTTAAGTAATATTTTGAGGTGCTTTACTTATTTTATGCTACTTCCACATCTATTTGACCACAATTGTGAGGGAAATATTTTACCTAAATACTCTATATTTATTTGACAGTTCGAGTGAAAACTGACAGAACATATGATTATCCTATAGAAAAATCTACATTATTATTTTTTCCACAGTGGTCAGTTTATTAGGTATACCAAGCTAAAACTAATGTAGTAGACCACATTATGGCTCTGTTTCTTTCCTCCTCCTGTATAAGACTAAACTAGACTAAACTGGCTGAACAACATGAGTACACGGTTTTGCACCAGTCTGCCACAGTTTTGACTTCCTAGAAATGGATCTACTCAGGTGATGCTATCACAAATGAGTATGTTTGGCATAGGTATTTCCAGAGACATACCCATCTTGAGTGGAAAGTGTCCAGATTTTATTTTTTTTATCCGATCACCTAGAACTTGTCCTGTTTGGCTGACTTTAATGGGATTTTGTAATGCTCCCACAAACGGTGTATTGCATTTTTCTCTATTGCAGAAGATTTCTTACTTTCTGCTATTTACTCCTTTGAGGATGTGATTCTATTTTTCGTCAGTTGTATTTGGCATACCCTCACAAAAAAATAGTGCACTGTGTGCTTTCATGGGATTATGTACCACCTGTGCCTACACAGAGAGTTTCTATTTCAGGAATAAAGCGAACAGATATGTTGGTTTTCAGGTAACGCTCTTGCTCACCACCATGGTAATGTGGGCACACTGTCAGTTCTTTGGCTCATCTGCATGTTCCCATTCCCTAACACCTACAGGTATAAGGAGAGGTTAACTGGACACAGGTCTGCCCCATTGTCCTCATTGAGCCTCTCCTGGCTCTCTGTGCCTCTTGACCTGCTGTCAACCCCAAGCCTGCATTTGCTACTCAGATGCCTCTGAATAGGCTGGATGAATTATTTTATATACAGTAGTATTCTCTCAATCGACTCAGTAAAAGGCTAGTGGGACTCCAAAACGTTTCTGTTAACTCAATTCAGTGTCTGAGAATATCACATTTTTTCCATAATCCCAACCTTCTCACCCACAAATTCTGTTGTAATTAATTTACAATATCAACAAATGTTCACTGGCTACATTTTGTGCAAATGCAGGAAATAGTGCACTTTAAGTGCATGTAAAGGAAGAGTGTGGAAGAGGGGGTAATGGAAGGGCATTTAAAGTGCCCCCCTATCCCTAATTATGTTTTTAAGTATTAATATGCTTACGCTGAAACATCTGATTATTCTTCATTATTATGTGTGCCCATCATTTTGAAATCAGGCTTAAATTTTTTCGGAAATCATGGCTTGGTTGGTGAATTTAGGGTTATTGCTTATTAACAAATGAGAAAAAAAATATTTTTTTTTTCTTGTCTCTCTAGTTCTCTTCTGCAAATTAGCATCCATTAGGGTGTGGCAGCCTGTTGCCCAGATCTCACAAAGGGTTGGAAATTCCTGCTTTAAATTCAGAGGAACTCCCCCAGCTGGCATATAATTTAATAGTTTTACATGGTGAAGCCTTAAAATCATTATTTTTGTGCTCACTAATGTAGCACTATTGTGTCAGGGGCTTCATTTCCCAAAAATGGAGTAACTTTTTTTAAATGCCTAATCAAGATGCTTTTCAGATCCAGACATTTGCCTGAAACGACTAGTGTTCTTCCTAAAAAGGAAAAAAACGTCCCCGCACTACAACTCCTGAAGTAATGATTACATGATAGTGAAAAATTGATTAAGAATTGTGTCGCATACAGAAGAGACTACTGCTGTCGTATGTGGGCGCTCCAAGATCACCCTTAATATTACTAGAACTGCTGCCAAACTCCTGCTTGGAAACAGGACAGAACACATCATTACACGGTTGCTCCCTCATGTGACGAATTGCTTCAGACTTGTGCTGCCTGTCTGGGCCCTGTGCTCTAGCTGAGCTTTCCCTATCCTTCATAAAAAGTCAACAGATGGTAGGTCTTTCTCCTTCACTTCCCCCATCTCATGCAGTGGTCTGTCCTGCTATCTTAAGGAATCACCCACAGTTTCTATTTTTAATATCTGGCTCAAACCATTACTTACGTAATTTGTACTCCCATCATTCCCCTCTTTCACTCTACATGACCTTGCTTGCCCCACCTCAATCCCCCAAGGCCGTGACACTACTTCAACCCCCCTTACCCAATCCACAGCACCACCCAAATGAATAGAAACATTTAGGCTGAAATGAAACTGTTGGATTACAGTGACTCACTCTTGGCTCCAGTTTCTGCATGTTCCCTCTCCACCTCTCTTTGCTCTGTGAAGCTCGTGCCCTTGTCTGCGGCCTTCCCAGAGTGATGCATGTCACATTCTTCCTGTTTTGCCTCCAGCCTCTAGGGAGTTACACACCCTCATCTCCAAGCTGCCTTCAGACCTACTCAGGGCTGCACTGCGTGTCTTCTGAGTGTGTTGCTCCTCTATCCTTGTACTAACCTTTGACCACCTGGCTGCAATCCCTCCATGTCCTAGCTATCTAATGACCTCTTATCCCCACAGCAAGGGCTGCAGAGTCACTACTAATGTGCCATCATAACCAGCAGCGTGAAAACCCATCTTTTCAGACAGCAATCATTCCCCAGTCAAACATAATTTACTGACTGTACACAAATATGGAATATAATTCATATATTTTGTGTGTGTGTGTGTGTGTGTGTGTGTGTGTACTTACGGTCTTCACCTGTTGTAACCTGTTCTGGATAAGATTATCCATTAATGCTAACCCTAACCCTACCCTTCCAATGTATTTTACATTGGTTAGCTAACACCATGGAAAGAGATGCCATTCAGAGTAAAGATAATACTGCTAAAAATAACATGTACAAATGGAATTGAGGGGAAAGTAATTTGTATGTACACATAATGCGTGACAAATTTTGAATCGTCTCATATAATGTCATATAGCCTTTGGGTGTAGCTCTTTCTCTCTGCATCTCTCTTCTCTCACTGCTTCTCAATACCTCTCCACTGTGTCATCAAGTGGCTAAAGGCTTGTCTACACAGGAGGTGGCCACATTTTTTGTTTCTGTTTCTGTTGCCACTGCCATATCGCGGGTGACCTACACTCAATACTGTGCCTGAACACATCCTGTGTCGGCACAGAAGGAGGACTGAAGCCACTATACAGGCTGTGGAGACATTGTGTACGGCTCATATTTACAGTGTAAAATTACTGTGTACTGTTTGTTTGGTAATTCTAGTACTTTCTATTGTGCCTTGGTTTAAGAATGTTCTGTATAGCCACCTTGAATTAGAGTTGCTGCCAGTGCTTTTGTGGAAAGAAATAAGTGTTCACATGTTGAGGTGTGTGTGTGTGTGTGTGTGTGTGTAGGCCGGTATTAGAAAATCATTAATGGTGCTGAATGAAAAGTTAAAGGATCACCATAGTTATAATTCACCAAAAGTAGTTAAGCAACCAACTGACTTATCTGACAGACCTCAGCAAAATAAAGAGATAGATCTGGAAGAACAAGGAATTAAATCTAAATTACAGATCCACTTTCTGACTGAACACCAGAACTATAAACATAATTCAGTCTTTCTGAACAGTCTCTCCTTGGTTAATTTGAAATATTATAGTTATCACCACTATTCAAATATTTAGAGAGTTATCCATGTTGGAGAAGTGATATTTTCTCAGTTTCTTTTCTAAAGCTATATTTTCTCAAGAAGCGTACAGAGAACTAAACTTATAAACTAATCTCAATTCCCAGTCTGGAATTACTTCCATTTCATTTGCAAAAATGGAGCAAAATAAACAGCAATTAATGGGGCCTGAATGGAAACAGGCATGAGGGAGATGTGAGGCAATGATTCCTGCTTTGAAGGAGGGCTTCTAAGAGCCCTCAGATCCTTTCATGTATAATAGAGTAATAAAGCAGGCACTCTCTCAAGCAGGTACTGTATTTCATTACCATTCCCCCTGGGCTAATCAGTATGCCCTCAGGAATGATTTCCCCATGTTTACCCAAAGAGTGCAAAATAATACTGACAGATTGTGATAAAGAGGGTCAAAAATGGTTGAGATTAGAGGGGGATTTGGTTGTGTCATTGCTTTCTTTTACAGGGAGAAATTCTTCATTCATGCTTTTTAATGTCATTTTAAAAGCAATGTTTCATCCCTGTTGGTACTCCAATATAGTAGCTGTAGTCTCATTTTAAGCTATTTAGTCCATATTTATTCTAGCACGGAGAGAAATTTCCTGGACAAAAATCAATAAGACAATTGTACAAAGTGTAGATGCCTAGTGTACAAAAGAAAGTGATTACAAGACTGCCAGCTGATGATGGTGCCACCTGTCAGGGGATGTTGTAGAACTTCAAAATTGTACTGACTGGCCTAAGGGGTGCTGTTTCATTGATTTAACCATGTAACTTGTGGGAATGATGCAATCTGGACCAGGTCTGAAATTTCCACCTGCCAATGCCAGTAAAATCTTGTCTTTACCTTCCCTGAGTCATCATCAGAAGAAATACTGTTGCATGGAATAAACATTTATCTGTACATTACTTACAGAAAGAACGTGCTTCAAATATTTTTCCTGCAAAAAAACATAGCATTGTTTTGTTTTCAAATATACCTCAGGTCAAATTTGACAATAACGTCCGATAACTGCTCCAGTCATTTGTTATGACAGTTGGTCCTATCTGAATAAATGGCTTCTGGTAGCAGGGAGCTCAGATACAGCTGCAAACGCAGACAGCAAGGGGTGTTGAGTAGTACGGTCATCTCAATGTAAGCCATCTTAAATATAAGATAGGACTTCTACAGATGATTCAGATTACTGAAGAAAGGAAAGGTTTCGCTACAACAGTCTTGGTGACTGTGTGAAATCAAACGTGTGCTATGATTAGTGGTGGCGAGGACCCAAGAGCAGCCAGAGGCAAGGTCAGGTAAGAAATAAACAGTTTTTTTTCCGTTGAGACACAAGGCTGAAGAAGGCTTGAGCCCGGCGAGTCGGCGATCCAACCAGGATGCAGTAACGTACTCGAGGATGGAGTGTCGTGACTATCGTTAGGTCCCGGGGAAGCAAGGCAGACAGGCAGGCAAGTGAGAGATCCGAGGTAACCATTGGAGATGAGAGAGAATAAATCTCGAGGCACGAGAAAATCCAATAAAGTAGCATGAGCTCATGTGAGCTCAGCTAAACGATATCTACCACGTTAGTAAAGGCAACGATCTGGCGCTGAGTGTCTGGAAAGCCGGGGTAGATGTGCTGTAGGTTGATGTATGAGAGTGTGTGTCATGAGAGGACCGCCAGGTGGTGTGGAGTGATGACCAACCAGGTTTACACCTACTCAGGAGACACACAAGACAAACAGGGAAAAACAGCACCACAGGAAAACCCATAACTATGACACAGTGAAAGTGCATGTAGATGTACGTGGTGAAGCCCTCAATATAAAATCTCTATGGTTACAAAGCTCAAGATTTAAATTGGTGTTTGGCAACTTATGACCTGGTCCTAATGATCATTATTACAGGCATTATTATGTCCTGAACACAGTTTTGAATTGCTCTGTGCACACCCCCTTTGTCAACTTTTCACATTTCCACAAACAGCCAAAGACATGTGTCATAGTAACTATATGAATTGCAACTAACTTTCATACTACATTCACACTTACCCCATATTTACTGTTAATGTTTTGCTTGCCAAGGCTTTATCTCCTAAACAGGATTGATATTATAGCTGCAATAAGCAATGTTTCTATTAAAAATGGTACAAAAACAAATGTGGAAGGAGTCACCACCCACCTCTGCAGTGTCATGGGGCATGTTAATATCTTTCAGCTCACTTTTTTAGTTTTATGAACTGCAGATGTTTTGGTTCACTCCTACCACACTCAATCTTAAATCCACCTGATGTTTTTAGCAAAACAGCTCTGATTTAAGCACTGTATGCTGTTTGCCCAGCAGCAATAATAGACAAAGTTGGATGGTAGAAATTTTTACCATCTGGCGTAGTGTATCACTATTTGAGCAGCACATCATTGTCATCCGTCCCTCTAATGTGCCTTGAAAAATATGAAGGCACTAACCTTAATAATCCATGCACTTGCCCCTCATGTTGCTTTTGGGTCTTTTACGCCCTGCTATACATCACTTATACTACATAGTCTGAGCTGGCTTTTTGGTTACAGATGATGACAGACAGATTTTTTTTAAGCACGTGCCCTGTGATTAGGAGACAGTTCCAATTAATAAAGACTTTATGAACTGTGATCAGTTAATGCTGTCATTAACAGTGCATGGGTGATTGACTGGCAACCTTTTTCATGAACCTTTGCCTCCTTTGCAGTTGGTCTCATTAGTGAAATGGCTTACCACATGTTAATATTCATCTTCCCTTGTTGGATGTTTCCATATTTGTCCATGATGCCTTTACTTGTTTACAATTTATGGGCGTGTTCCAGGGTGCCTATATGCATCAGGGCCCTTCACACTGAGCTAATGTGGGAAGAGGTGGTTTTCGCCATGATGAACTGCTTCAAAACTGATCCCATTATTTCCAGCCCTGTGCCTGTAAAAGACATAAAGTCTTGGTGCTTAATCCTGTTAGTGCTGCAAACCTGACACTGCTTATTGGCTCTGTGGTAGTGTGTGAACATTCAGGACCTAACTGTTTGCCCTCTAAATATACTGGACGGAATTAAATTATTACAGTCATACTTTAGTGCCATTACACTGATATGGCCTGTTTGCGGTAAGAGGAACAAATATGGGTTGAGAAATACATTTTTAGCTCTTGTGTGGTTTAAGTGCATTTGTATGCATTACTGTATAAAACCTTTGCAATTTCAAGATGATTAGAAATGAATGAAGCAAAAATGTTAAGGACACATTCCTGAATGTCATGATCATTGAGGAAGCTGTGAATGTTTTAGCATACCTTTTTCAGTTCTCCTTGATAGAGGGCGGGTGCTGATGACAAACAGAGTAAAGTTACTCTGCAGGTGTCAATGGATTGGCTTTGTCAGCCTGGGGGATCAGAAGTGGCTGTGGTTTGGCAAGTCTTTGTCAGGACGGTGATCAGGGGACCACGTCTACAGGAGGGACATCAATGGTTTAAAGTGGTATCAGAGTGGAAATGGGATTGAAATATTCACTGTGGCGTAGAGACCACACACTATGACTGCTGAAATGGCTATTTGTCAGATGTGGTAGCTTGAAAGACAAAGCCGAGGTCAGTCAGCACTCACTTTGAAACAGATATCAAGGTCCTGTAAAGTGAGATTGTTACTGTACAAACGTGCTCTGAAATTACAAGAAAACGGGGAAGAGCTTTGTTTCTGAATTGAAATAGAATGGGGAAGAAATTGTTTGGTTAGAGGCAACATGGAGATTCTTGACCAAAGGTTTAGAAGCCACCCACTCTGATACAGAAAAGTGTTCTATTGCAGAGGATAATGGACCAATCTGCATGGTAATGGATATATCTGGAACGGTAAGTGAGGAGTTAGACAAAGCTGAAATGGCCTGTCATGGTTTGGTAATTGTGCTGGGGAAAGCATACAATTGCTTCACATGGAAAGAATATAGCATTCAAGACCAGGGGACTCTCAAAGACAAGAGACGTGTCCGAGAATATTGACTCTTCAGCATGCAGTTTGACTATTATAATATTTAAAAAAAATATATATATATTTTTTTTTATCATGACTCCAATATATATTATATATATATATGGTCCTTAACCCAGCAGCAGGACCGGTATCTGCTCCTTTGTGCAAGGAGGAACAGGTTGAGCACTGTCAGAGTCCTACAAAATGACCTTCAGCAGACCACTGGTGTGAACGTCTCTGACCAATCAATCAGAAACAGACTTCATGAGGGCCCAACGTCCTCTGGTGGACCCTGTGCTCACTGCCTGGCACTGTGGAGCTTGATTGTCATTTGCCATTGAACACCAGAATTGGCAGGTCCAACCACTGACGCCCTGTGCTTTAACAGATGAGAGCAGGTTCACCCTGAGCACATGTGACAGATGTGAAAGGGTCTGGAGAAGCCGTGGAGGACGTTGTGCTGCCTGTAACATCGTTCAGCATGACCGGTTTGGTGGTGGGTCAGTGATGGTGTGGGGAGGAATATCCATGGACAGACGCATAGACCTCTACAGGCTAGACAACGGCACCCTAACTGCCATTAGGTATCGGGATGAAATCCTTGGACCCGCTGTCAGGTCCTGGGTTCCTCCTGGTGCACGACAATGCCACTGACAGGCCCCCACACTCGCCTGACCTAAATCCAATAGAACACCTCTGGAACATTATGTTTTTCGGTCCATCCGACGCCGCCAGGTTGCAGATCTGGGAGGAGATACCCCAGCAATGACATGGACTAGCCTGCCGCATCGGTTTTTCACTTTGATTTTAGGGGTGTCTTTGAATTCAGCGCTCTGTAGGTTGATAATTTGAATTTCCATCAAGCGATGTGTTGCACCCTAACCACAACACATTATCCAGTCCATATCAGAATAGATATCCAGCATGATTTTCTTTTCCCATTGAGATCTGATGTGTTCCTTTAATTTTTTTGAGTAACGTACTTTCCCATGAGTGACGCAATACAATTCATACAAGTACACACAAGGCGTAACTGCAGAAATAATTATGTAATATATAGAAATGTATTTGTGCTTACATTGTCTCATTGTCTGTAGTAGAACTTATTATTCAAGGTTAAATTGGTACGTGTGAGTCTGTTCGAGCAGAATATTTCATACTCAATCTGCTTTCAATATAATATTTCATCCCCATAATAATGCATTTAACAATACATGACCTATGCCCATCAGGGGGCACTTGGAGAAAGCCTTGAGGCATAAAATCTGTCCAGAGTCAGCAGACAAGAAAGTAGTAATGCTACATTTCAAAGAGGCATTTTGCAGCTTTAATAAAATATGTGTGTGTTTAAATTCTATTCTAGGTAAAATAATACATTTTAGCAGTGTCTAAACACAAGCGTGCGCGCGCACACACGCACACAGACACACACACACTGTCCTATGGCCTTTTGATGCTAACAGTGTGTTCACAATCTCTCCTGTCTGAATATGACCCCAGTTTAGCTGAAATTGATGGTGAACAGTATTACAAGACAAAGATTGAAACTCAGCATGTGGCAGGTAAGCACGTGACGCTTAGTTACGTACGGAGGTCACAAATCCGGCTAGCACTAGAATTAGCAATAGCACAGAGTCCTCAGTCAGAAATGAAAACGCTGAGTTCAGCTTGAGGAGAAGCAGGGTTGCCAACTTTGGGTACCTGGCTGGAGTGAGTTTTTGATGCAATAGGCTTAATCACGCATACATGCACTTTACCACGCACATATTTGGACTTAATTCACCTTATAGTCTAAGATTTACGGATATAGTCTGTATAGTCTAGCAGGCAACATTTAGAAACTGCAACATTAAAGATGGCCGACTGAAGGCAACGTTAACGTCACATCCATATGACAATGTTATGCTAATGTAGTGTAGTGTTCTACAAGCATGACCTGCATGTTGTCATGGTTTGTCCCGGCTGTTGAATAAAGAACTAATACCACACTGAATAATTGTCACATCCCTGGTCTATGTGTTATGTGTTTTCATGATTGTGACTCGTGTTCATGTCCCTAGGTTTGTGTTTTCAGTTTTGGTATCTTGTGGTTGTACTAGTCTCTTGTCTCG